>JAZGTK010001146.1:0-44229 GCA_036877625.1 Ambastaia sidthimunki | reverse complement strand
CATGTGACTCCATGGGTTTACCATGAGAATTTACATGGGAATGCTAAATATTAGGTACACCAGCACATTCTAAAGTCAAACTGAGTTTCTCTTTCTCCTCTGATGTTTTTTCAGAGATATTGTCTGTCAGAAATCGGAGTTAAACTCTGTCTGCCCAGTTTTATTGTTCATTTACTCTAGTTAATTTAACCCTCTGTACTGTTGTCAGTGTGAATACAGCTGCGCGAACATCTGCTCCCACTAATGATGTAATTGGTCTTGGAGTAAGACTTGTGTATCTCACATAGAGGTCCCACTGAAAATGGTGCTTAATTGTGTTAATTTAGACAAGTCACAGGATAATTAGGAGGAATCATTAATATAATTCTTCACCATATGAATCTGGTTTTAATCGACTGGAAGTGACAAAGCCAATGTTTAAATTTCAGCACAAACGGCATGTGCACTTTTCAAAGAGGTCTAGTACATTCATTTTCAGAGATGTGGACTCTAGACTTGAATTGAACAGAGAGTCTGAGAGTCAGACTCATGTCTCAGTTTTAAAGACTTGACTTTGGCTTTCGAGCACTTACTGGTGACTTGCTTTGGACTTGATGACTGGAGATGAGTCATGCAGTAACATGCTGAGCTTTCAGTTAGCTGCTCTTTTGGCCGGGCGTGGTGTAGTTATTTGTAAGGAATAGCTTACAACATCAGAACAAGCAAATAAATTATGTCTGGATTTGCTACAGCAACATACATCACTTCATGCTCAAAAATCAATAGCTGCATTGCATATGGTAATTACTCACTTTTTCATGACACTGGTGTGAAAAAGTCAAAAAGTCACTTGAAAAATAAACACCTGCTAATGTCAGTTAAATTTACTGGCCATACCAAAGTTTTTTTAATTTGCTTTATTTGTTAGTTGAAGTTAGTATATATTATAACTGACATAGTTTTTTTTGTAGTATGTTTATAGTATTTAATTCAACGTCATATAATGTAATTATACTAACTGGTGAAAGTTATATTTATAACAAAATTATGTGAAATTAAGATGTTTCATATGTAATATGAAAACTGGTTTCATCTCCACATCAGGTTGAAGAGATCTCAACTCAGAGTCTTGCAAAACAACACATATTCTACAATAGTTAGCACAAAACTTTCATACGTCTCTCTGTGGTGCACTGTTGAGAAGGTTCAGATGTTAATTGGGAACAAGTCAGTGCGCATTAAGCTAGCTGCCACTTCATGTCAACTGCAGTACAGTAGGTGACCCTTCTCTCCTAACTAAGTTTGCATCTTTCTTCGAGCAGAAACATCTCTTTCCATCAATTAGCGAAAACAATCCCTCTGGAGGTGCAATCTGTAATAGATATGCACTTTTACACACAAAAAAGTGTCTTAAGACATTTAATTGAGACGGATTGGGTCATCCAATTAACCCAAACACTCATGGGCTTAAACCATTTGGCAAATTTTCTGCTTCAGAATTCAGTCTTTAAAGTGCTAAATACAGTTACATCAGTTGCTTCTAATCGCTGTAACTACTTACTACTGTATAAACTGAGGTCTTACCGTTTTGTACCAATTATGAATATTATAGCATTTCATTAATAAACATAAGTCAACACATGGCTCGCTACAGTTTTCTTAAGTTATTGACATTATCTTAGTGATAAGAATCACGACTGAAGACATTAGAAAAATATCCCTACAAAATACTGTAGATTTCTGAACAATCACTAGCAACGTTTTTGGTACAAATACTGATTAAGTGTTATTTGTAACTGTATTTAATTCTCTTATATAAACTAAGCATAGAGTTGGTCTTGCATTGCGTGGTTCAGCATGGGGGAAAACAAAACCTGGTTACCACCGTTTAACCCTGTGAGGAAAACAGGAATAAATATCCAATAAAATAAACCTGCTGAAAAGTTTGCACTTCAAACGACGTCTTATTCGGCTAGCAGGTGATAAAAATTCAGTTCTGGGGTCTTGGCTTTTTTTTTGAAGTGCCAAAAAATAGCTTTCAGGTGTTTTTTATTTTTCATTCTAAAAACAGGAAAATTTAGCAAATATTTACCCCCCATTTCCCTGAACAGGTAACTATGGCAACAATGATTTGTTTTCCTCCCAACTGGGGTGGCCTTTTTGCCGACCTCATCTATTGGGCAACTTTAGCCTTTACCTGAAGCATTCAATCTGCCGTGAACAACCACAGATGACACTCAGAAGCACTGAGAGGTGTTCATACCCTGTGTGCTCTCTGTTGCACTATTCCACAGCTCTAACCCAGCAATAAACAGCAGCGTGTGCTTCACAAACATTACCTTATTATGCAGTGTTCAGCAGTAATTGATCATATATACAGGAGATGGACAAAACATCTGTACAGTAATATTTACTTGCTGTGTATTTCTGGCTCTAAATTGTGCTGAAGCTGTTACATGTTGTACACTTTGTATTTTGACGTTTATGTAAAACAATTTAAACATCATGTTTAAACATCATAATGTAAAACATCATTTAAACACAAAATAAAAATGCATTTACATTTATGGATTTAGCCAATGTTTCCATCCAAACGTGACTTATGGTGCTATCAAGGTCCTATACATTTAGCTCATGCGTTACTCAGGAATCAAACCCTTGAGCTAGCCATTGCTTCATGAACACTGTATAAAATAAACAAGAACATGTATTGGCCTAAGATATTTTTATTAGACATTGAATGTTTTTATTGTTTACATAAAGTATTTAAATATGTGCATATGGTCGTTATAAACAAGAACATCTGATCAGCTGTCAAAATTGTATTATATACATAGGTGCCAAGAGCACATCTGTTTTGTATTTTAAACTATCTCTTTATATGAAGGAAATTGACACCCTTGCACTGCACACCATCTTTTAATTCATAATGTAGATACAGGGCATCATTTCTGAAGCAATATATAATTTGATATGCATGTGTGTCTTACTGATTGCCAGAAAAAAATCATATTTGCTTCAATCTATATTATTTATAGACCTTGTGGAAGGCATAACAGGTGTAATGTTAATTAAATAAACAACAATCTGTTCCACTTTACTTAGATGGACATTAAAGTACAGCAACTTTTCTCACTATATATGTGTGTGTGTGTGTGTGTGTGTGTGTCTAAAATTAATTTGGGAGAGGATGCATTCAAGACGATCCTCTCATTTGCTGATGAAAATGTGATTTACCCGAGTGATACAGAGATATCCGGTGTCCTCTAAAATCTTCCGGTAAAGGCCTGTTCCCATATTTCTCCATTTTACACTGAACTGAGCTAAAGCTGGGTTTATAACCCAATCTTATAACCTCAGGAAGACCTACATGATTTTTCCTCCATTTCCATCATCTCTGCTAAAGTGGGTTTCTGTGGCACGTGAAAACATACAGACCACCCAGATGACAGAAAATAGATGATCAAATGGTGTCAAATACCCTGGAAACGATGGCTGCAGTTTAGGACCATTTTGAGAAAAGTAGAGGAGATAGATAGTCTTTGAAAATGACTCGGAATGATGGGCTGAAATCAAAAGATTTCGACCCTCTCCACATCAAACATCATAGCAAAATATGAACTGACACGAGCAGAAGAATTCACTTTGCCTGACCTTTCATCTACGAAACCTTCAGTAGAATTATTTATGCAGCTGTATCTGATGTGTGTTGTGGGCAGGGATCATGCGGCTGTTTTTAAAGGATGTAAATGTGACCGGATCATATACTGACATCCCAGAGCTTGCAGAAGATATGAAGGTGATTGTCTGTAGTCAAAACATTTGTTAATGACATTAGTGTTATTAAAAATTATAATATTTAAATAACCACAAGATGAGTAACAATAGCAATATATCACTATGATGATGATTATTGGCTACAATCATTGAATAATAATAATAATAACGTATCTGATTAGCATGTGCCAATGTAGCATAGCAGGACGGTCTATATTTTCACTATTAATCATTGTATTATTGTTACCGCTACATGTAATACTTTTGATAAACCATTAAGAACAACATTCCAACTCTTCCAAACTCCGTATAATTGCTTGTTTTTATATCATCCATCGAAGCCCCATTGCGTGTTTCGGGGTCTCATACCTCACTGTCTGTGCACTCTGACACACAAGTAAGAATGTGTCATTTTTCAAGCCACACAAAACCTATGGTGCTGAAACCTTTCATTTCTCGTGAGGCAAAGGCAGGCGAGGTAGGCCCTGTTTGATAACAGCAATTCTGGAAAGGTCACAGGCGTCAAGAAAATAGGAAGAATGAGCCAGGAGATTTTAAAGTTGTATTAATGAGAACCCCTTGCTGGCACATGCCTCTGAGGTCAGACCATCACCTAAAATGATAAAGATTTATCATGGGAAGGCAAGCTGGTCAAAGCCTCCTCTTATCTTGTGCCATCTCTTTATGAAAGCAGCCACTGTCAGGACCCTTGGTGGATTAAAGCCTTTCCTACACGCCTGCAAAGCTCAGAGTGAAAGAGAAACATCCAATAAGTCTGTAAATATTTTATGCAATATATTTTGTAGTCTTTGAGGATTTTTAAAGAGAGTGAGCACATTATGCTGGACTTTGAAGATGCACTCTGAAGAGGTGACATGTATAAAACAGGAAACTGCTGGAGATAATAAATAGATGACCGTCCTTGTTGAAATCTCTCGTTTTTAAAATTTGGATTTCACAGATTTACATTTTAAAGACCCGAGTGGAAGATATAACTTAAGTACCATTCATGTTATCCAATTTTGTGATAATCGCTCTCCAAATCTGCCTGATCAACTTTTAATAAACTTTGTAGGCATCTGCACTTATGTTTTAAAAAAGTTTCATAGGCTCTTTAAAATATTATGTCTTCTATATTCGGTAAGTTAGGTTTCCTTATTCACCGTGTGGATTAATTCCCACGTCAAAGTAACAGGTGATAAAGAATAAGCATTGATTTGGTGTACGAGAGATGATTTATGGAAATATCTATAATGCAAGTGGCTTTCATCACACCGCAGGACAGAAGGTCATGGATTGTTTTGATCTCTAATCTCCTGCCACGTGGAGGCCGTGAGAATCGGATGAGTTTGTAATGCACATGTCGCTGGCAAGCATGAAACATTCAACATCCTGTTGCGGTAAGTACAAAAAAATATCAATAGTAAAACACTTTATGTATTCAATCAAAAGACTAAAATAAAATCAATGCATTTTACCGTTTCCAGGAAAAACAAATCAATGCCACTTTAAAGACAAATCATGGTCAAACATTAAAAATACAGTAATACTACATAAAAATAAATACAGTAATACTATATAAAAATAAATACAGTAATACTGTGTTAAATGCTAATGCTGCTGAATTTTCTTCTGCCTCCTTTCCATCAGTCAACTTTCACGCTTAGTTACATATTCATCCATATTCTTAAGTGATATTTATTTTGTTTGAGGCAGGAACCCCTGAGGGGAAGAAATAAAGCCATAAATCTATTGTTGACATGGCAACCATTAAACCTGAATTTCAGGATTCCAGCGTGAGGCCGTTTGGCAGTGTGATAAAATGTGTGAACACAGATTCACAGAGAAATTGTTGCTGCAACGGTTGTTTCTATAGCCTGACGTCTCTCACGGAGAACCTAAGAGCTGTTCTCCAAACAAAACCTAAACAAAACCGACCTGCTGCACGAGAAGTTGAAAGCCAGACGAAGATTGTTGCGGTAGCATGATGCGCCGGCTTTGGTCCCTTGTTTGTTTGTTTGTATTGTTTATTTTCGTGCTGCTATATTAAACCCAGGCATGATAGGGAAACAGTGTTTTGACCAAGTATACAGAGGCATGCTGTGCTAAACTGATATGAGTGCAGTCCTGGGATTCTTTGTAATATCATAAACATTCTGGCTGCTGTGCAGTATTATAAAAGCAAAGCTTTCTAATCCTTAAGCTTTAGTAATAGTACAGAGTCATTATCTCTAATGTAGGTTCTGAATTATCAGCACAGCATAGCCTCAACCAAAAAATACTAATTAAGACACAATATAAGCTCTGGCATCAAAACTAACTGATGCAAAATTGATTTATTTGCATTTATATATTATTAAACTACTTTTTTGGTTATATTAAGTTTTTGGTTATATTAATTATATTGGTTATAGTAAATCCAACCACATCTAATCACATTCAGTCCACTTAAATGTAAAGTGTGCATGAAGCTACAAACTACACAGCTAACAGGGAATGTTCTCAGGACATTGGCTAGCGTTCTCTATAAGTTCTCTGAAAGATTTAAACAATGTTTAAATAACGTTCTTATAATCAAGAAATAATGAATCTGGACGTTTTGAACATTCCTATTGCTAGAACTTTCAAAATAACATTTATGTTACTTAATGTAAACATTAGGAAAGCGTTCTTATAACCTAAAATTGTTAGCTGTAGGATAACTGTAAGTTACTGTAATTTATCTAGCACAGTACAGTTAGTTACAGCTAATTGTAAGTTAGCTGTAATTGTAGGATAAATACACTCAGTGATCTCTAACCATATGTTTTCATGTTTAATTCCCTCACAGATTTAGCAACATGACTTGATGTGAGATTAGTCTCAGCTAAACTTTACTCAGACACTCACAGAGCTTCAGTATCTTATACTGCACATACGTTCAATATGAGAGAAAATTATTTACTGGTAAATGAAAAAAGGCTAGTAGGGGAAATACTGCATGCCGGTGATTCCAGCAGGTGACACGATACAGAACTGTAAACACAACTACAACTTTATTAATTACCAGCAGCAGCTGTCTAACACCCTTCAATCATGCATAAATAATAAGCACATCATTAAATATTCAGGAGCAAACGCATATGGCCACGCCCCCAAATACAATTCTCATAAAACCAGCCTAAACCGATACAAATCAAAACCATTTTTATTTATTTCTAATTTCTTATCATTATTATTTATTTATTCTTTGAAAAATCTGATCTATTACTCCTCTTATTTCCATAAAAAACTGATCAAGTTTACGTGCCATTCTTTAGTTTCTGCAGTGTTGAGTTATTTGTTCCACAAACATGAAGTTAAGAAGAACGTGAGCCAGAACTAGCAAACACGTGCCCCCCGCTTGCATGTGTGCTCATGCTAGAAGAAGCTGTTTAAGTTATAGGGTAGAGAGAGCTGTTAAAGGAACCCGGAACAAAATGAAGAGCTGGCCACAGGATGTGTTTGCTATTGTGCGTTCAGACAGCAGGGCTGCCAGGCACGGGAGGTGGACTTGACATTTTTGTGAATAACAGATGGTGCAATCCAGAACACATTACTGTTAAAGAACAGGTTTGCAACCTGAACATGCAGCTACTGTAGCCACGTATCCCGCTGTGCGAGATGTTTTCCACATGCTATCGCTTTGCCTGTGTTATGTATGTCCCTCTCTGTGCTGACACCATACAGCAGAGGCAAAACACGCTGTGCTCACCAAATTCTCACTGGAGCGCCGACCGCATTCAATTAGCCGGCGTTAAATGTTTCACCCTCCACCCTCACTAATGCTCTCATTTGTGCTCTGGGTCTGTGAAATGCCAGCATCAAGATGCCATTTAACTCTATTGCTTTGCCACCCAGGGCAGATCAGAGCACCAGTTAACTCACCTTATTCCCATAGGGGGTGTTTGTTTAACTATAGGCATTTTGGTGGAAAAGAAACGTTCTAAAAACATACTTTTAACATTTAACATAATTGTTCTTGTAGCCCAACTGGTAGAGCACTGCATTAGCAGTGCAAAGGTTGTAGGTTTAATCCCCAGGGAACATATGTACTGATAAAAATGTGTAACTTTGGAGTCTACCAAATGCATAAATGTAAACGTATGTTTCACTTGTCCACTAACAATATTCAGTGTGTACGCATCACAGGACAATTGTGCCATTTTTTCCTTTCTGAAAGTCACGAACAGTTGCACCACAGTGTCATTTCCACCACCTATCAAATTATGTATTATGTTTGATAGAATTTTGTGGTGGAAGTGACATTTCTGAATTGTTTTTTCAATTGATTTTTCATTACAGTGTGCTCTTCACTGACACTGTTGCATTCCTGGTAAACAAGCAAACAAGGACATTAACTTTTGGACAAAATACATTATTAGGACCAGAGAAGTTTGTTGTAGTGGGAATAAGGCAACAACTCAGGGACGTACTTATATATAACATGCTATGTAATAATTCATACAACACATTCTGAAAATACATTTACATGATCAGTTTTAAACATTTATATTTTTATAATAGTTTTGGATTGAAAGTCTGTCTGTCTGTAACAGGTAAGAAACTAAAATCGGTACATAAAAGGCTTTTTAAAAGAAGCAAAACTTTCTGAAGTTAAAGAAACACCCACATTTGACTCCATAACATCTAGTGGATTGTTGCCAGCAAGATGTTCATAACAAAAAAAGCTGCTCTGGATGACATGAAGCAGCCAATCAGCAACTGCGGTACAGACCACATGAACCTTTGTGTGGACAATGCAAGTGCAATAACAGGACAGAGCTACTTTTTCCTGATAATAAGCTGTGGATCACAAAACATCCTCCACAGTGCCAGTGCTGAAGGACGGGTGCCTCCAGCCTCCTCAGGACCTTCATACTTGATCTTACTTGTTGCATCATGAAGATCTTGATCTTGAAGAGGATGTTTCAAATCATTCAAATCCACTGCATCCATCTGCTCTGTGCCCGTCGACCCTGAAATAAACATTTTGTGAGATCAGATGCTGATTCATGAGTGGTTAAAAACTGCTTGTTAAAATGCATATTTGATTACTGGAAAGGCTAACAGCATTTTTTTTAAACGGGAGTGAGTTGCTGTCTGTGATGGCTGATGGCTGCGTAACGCATGCAAAATAGACTGGGTTCATTTAAGAGGCAAACTGAACTATAATACCCAAACAAGCCCCCCCCCACGAGTGGAGACTTCAGCCAAACACTGAGGTGGTAAGAATACTGTGTAGCAGTCGATGACTCATTCATGGTGCACAGCCCAGCTTTTTTTCACTGTTGACAGTCAGCTCCCAGACTATGAAAGCCTTGTTTGTCTTAGAAATGGGGTTTGGCTAGGAGAAACACAGCTGGTTTGGCCTATCAGATCTCTAAATGTTCAACTTTCCAACAGGAGTCATTCAAAAGCAAGGAATGGGAGCTGCCTATTGGGAAATAGTCCTGGATTAAAGGGGCTGAAAGATTGAAAAAGTAATTTAAAAAATAATGGGCTTTTTAATGACTAAACCTAAGGGACACCCAGATGTGCTCTTTGTTAATTTTCACTTGTGTAATGTAAAATTCCAACTGCTTAATTACTCTAGTATACACAAAGCAAATGCTTTTAACGAAGCAATTATGGTAGACAATCTCGACATAGCACCACAGCTCTTACAAACACCCCCTGCCTCTTGGACAGAGTAGCCTTGTTCTTAGAAAAAAACCCTTTGGTTTGTCATGTGTTGGATGACAAAGGGAAACCGTTTATTAATGGTAACACTTTCACCCAGCCTTTCTCGAATTGGTCTTGAAATGTTAGGGGTTCTTTTAAAGCAAGCCATTAAACAAGCATTAAAGTTTTTGTGGGTAAAAATAAACAAAAATCAATTATTGTACAAGTACATAACAGATCAGTGTTCAACACAATTTTCTTATCTTACCTCAATTCCCAAAGGCAACATTGTAATAATCATTTATATTCTGAGCCGTTGGGTCAGATTTTCCAGGAAATGTCAGTTTGGCTTCATTTGAATTCAACATATGTAATGAAAAGTATGTAAAGTAACCTGCAATTTTATGTTTTAAACAGAGATGGCAGTAGAGAGGCAAAAGTTACACATTGCAGTTTTAATATCAGCTATTTGCCTTAAAACTTAAAATAATCACTGTCTGTTTGTTGTAACGAGTTTAAAGTCCTGGTATCTGATCTTAGCTGCAAAGACAAAAACATGCTATTGATATAAGCTGATGAAAAACACTGACACACAACATACAGACATCCAAGACACTCCTCCCCATATTTGTAAGATCACTTAAAACAATTAGCAGAGTAAAACAATAAATGAATTACGCCGGTTTTAATATTTAATCCTATTATTTCTTGGATAAGGTTGTGCTACAGCTCTGAAGGCCAGTTCTGGAAAAGTATCAGAGTACAGAAACAAAGTCAGTGGAGGGTTTGTTCTGCTTGTTAGTGTCTTTATATGAAGAGAAGATATATCATGCGCTGAAGGGGGCAATGTTGGCATTGTTATTGCCCTTTTAGATCAAAAACATCATTAGGGAACATGTCTCCCGACATTCTGTGTTGATTTTCCGTTCTTTCAGGAGAATCAATAGACCCAGTGCCAGGAAACATTAAGGGTGGTGACTTGTGCCCGCTGGAAAAGAACTGAACAGCTGTTGGTAAATATCATTACAATATTACATGTTTTATTGCTGGTTTAATGGTGACATATTTGATGTCCGTGCTCAGAGGACATTAACATTTAGAAGGATCAATATAACTTCTGCTTGCAGATGTGATGAGAGGCTTTTCCCTGTGATGGAGGAATCTGTGATGGGTCAAGTGATGCTGGATTAATGAGTGAGGTTTTTAATGGAGGATCAGCCACATTGAAGACAGAATTGGTCATATTATGTCTTCTGCATGGCCAATGATGGTCTGTAATTCACCTTAGCATGTGGCTTTATGGAAACATCTGAAAGCAGCCAATAAAATAAAGAACTTGCTTTGCAAAGGTATGTATGCATGCATGTATTAGTCGGACAGACAGACAATTGTGTAAATATAATATAATATATAGATACAGTAATGATAATATGATTTTGCCCGTGCACATTAGAAAATAATGCAATTGCATTAATTAAATGAACATTTAGTGAAAGCAGGCACAGGTAAACACTGTATTCAAACAGTCCGTATTTTCCTCTTATCAGTTCTTTATTCTTAAGTCTTATTACACATATTACGAAACTGCATTTTGCTGTTTCCCTTCAAAAAGAAATGAAAATTGCTCATTGAAATGATTGCATCTTGTGCGTGGTTTAAAAATCATGCCTTTGAGATGCAAAATCCAGAATTATACTTTCCCTGTCGGATCTAAATTGCTAATGCACTCCGTATGGGAGCCCACGATCCCTTTCAAGGATGGGAGTCTTAAAGACACAAACCTGATGGCTGCACACTTGATCAAAGCTTGGCCATGCCGTGTTTGTCCCTCTGAGGAACAGCACAGATGCAAAGCAACATGCATATTCTGAGCCACATTTACAGGTTGTAGGAGACTGACAAGACAATTGCTAAATTTCCCTAACAAAATGAATGAATTGCTGCTAATTGGCATATCCTCAATTCAGTAATTTCCTAACGACTAATTTCACCAACTTAATTCACCAACGACAGGTTGTATTGCTAGTTAATATACATATCTGTCAAAGTTGTCAGTCTCTTCACAGGGCATTTTTAATAATAACCAAAAACCAGCAACACATATTTGGGTCACCTATTATCACAAAGTAACAATAAGGTTAATAAAAACTATGAGTAAGGTTAATACAACCGTATTTAAAATAATAACGTTCAAACTACAATCTGTAGCTTTGGCCTCTCTACCGCCACCTCTGTCTGAAACATAAAATTGCTGGTTACTTGTGGAATGTTTTTCTTAACATCGATTACAAGTTTAAATTTTAGCTGCTGTAAGAACAAGCTACAACAAGGCACCATCAACAGTCTCTGGACATGTAATATAGTAGCCGGATCTTCTTTCTGTTTGTACAGGGACATTTCCCATGAAACCAGACCAGACAGCTGAAATTACTTACAAATTATTTACCTTTACAAATCATGGTAAAGTAAGGAGATTGTGTTGAACACTGATCTGATACATGTACTTGCTCAACTGATTCATTTTTAACCAAAAAAGTTAAGAGATATTGCTTCTTAAAACACCAAAAATAGAGTCAAATAATCCAAAATAGAGTTTTGTGGTTTTTAGTTCATTTATGTTAGCTTTCAGGTCTCAGAAATAACGATCATTCAGAACTTACTTTTGAAGTCAGTTTTTTTGGGAACTTCTGTTTGAAACAAACTTACAGCGCAGTTGCTCTGATTGTTCTCCCTGTGAAGGCATCATTTATGCTTCCTGGAACGCACCGTAAATCAATGCAGGAAAGAAAATTGTGCACTTCAAGCGATTTCACAGGGTCTTTAAGTTGAAGTCTCGTGCTCTGAAATCTGAAAACATTTCTGTTTGTTTTTAAAATTGGGACAAGTTTTGGGATCCTAGAGAAACAGAATCAATTCTCCATTCTACCAAAACACTTTGATAGCGGCACTATATAGATTTATAGTCATGGTTACCTTTCAGCCTACGGCTCCTCTATATCTTTTAATACACACTATCAATTTGTATGTCAGTAATCGTGGGCTACGGTTTGACTAGATGTTGCTGTTAGCACCACAGTGTGCTGTAAACTGTATTCATCTGAGATGTGTTTGCAAATAGAAGGCATGATGTAACATATTGTTTGTCTTAAATAGCAAAGAAAGCCCTTCTCTCCTGAAGCTCCCTAAATATAACATTTGTTCACCCCCTTTACCCTATACACATTATGTTAGGTTTCACCATATAATTATTGTTTATTTAGATGGATTCATTTGTATTTAATGTTAAACTAATCTCAAGCTTATTCTTATGGGGTTTAGAAGGCTGATACAGCTGAAGAAAAGTGAGTGAACCATATAAGTGTGTTTTAGCATACAAACAAACCGAGGCCAACTCCTACATTCAGCCCACAATACAGTGCGATCTCCATTTCACAAAAACATTCCAGCACAATAGCACTGGAAGAAAAGAACCTTTTCTTTGTCCCTTTTCATGACTCCTGCCAGTGAATTTACACGCTCCGCTTGTTTCTCTCCTGTGATTTAGCTAATTCGCCAGGGTTGCCCACTCACACTCCACAAAGAACAAACACGCACATTCCAAGGCCGAACCGAGCTGGATAAACTTTCCCACCAACTTATTACTTGATGAGAACCTGTCACAGGGGAGGAAGTGAACAGGTGTCCTATCTTCACAGAAAGACCCTGGGAATAAAGACTACAAACTCTCATTAACACATAAGTTGCAGTAGCTTCCACACCCACTTAAAGATCAAGACAACAATAGAGTATGACAAGCAAAGTCAATTGAAGTTTAGAACTCAATAATTACTTGGATGACTAAAAACTGTGTCATGTTTTATAAATCAACGCGATTAATTAAAGAATACCAGGGACGTATGAGAACTTTGCTTCTGTCGCTGTAAGGTTCTATGCTAAAGTTCTCAAAGTTTCTTCACAATGAACTGTCCCATGAACTGAATATTCTGCCAGGCCTCTTACACCAGGGCACCTTGTATTTTCCATATTTTCATGAAGGTGTTTCATATGAGAACTTAAAGGACTAATTGGCCCACAGAGATCAGTGATATTGTTAGTTCTGCCCAGCTTCCAAGAGTCAGACCTGCCATATGAGTGGTTAATCACCTCTGAGCCTCACACTTGACTTAACAGACACTTTGATATCCAAAGAGTAGCTGTAACTAGCTAGCGGTACCTTGAGCCGCAATTTGCCTCCAATGAGAGACAAAACCTAGGCTGGAGAGAAGATGAGGGGCTGTTATGCCACAGTGGAACCTTGCAGGCCAGATAAAGAGCATGACATTTCTCTGTCAGTAATGCCGACACTTCATTTGACAAGATCATTATGTCAAATCTATGAGTATTATCCATAGTTCATTAATTATTCAGCAATTAGCCTCAACGTCAAGGTCTTTGATATAATAATGTCTTACAGATTGTGTCTTTTGTGCTGTTTGCCTACAGGTCCGACAAAGTCAGTACCAAACGGAACAGCAATCTGTTTGTTTGAATAGCCCGGCTGGCCCAGACATAACAACATTGGCTCAACCAATAGCATGAGTTTGGGGTGGGACTATCTGTTTGTTCATCCAATGGCAGATAAAGGTATATTTAAAACTTGTTTGGAAGCAATCATTACTTTTGCCATTCTTTCCACTGCCATACACTTCATTTTTAAAAAATGGATATGATTGTGACACAAAAGGATCAATGCAGTTAATCATTTCCTCTTTGGACAAAACATACATCTCTGGTTTTTTGAAAATCAACACCATTCTCTACCTACCAGATTGACTAAGTTAAAATGTTCTATACAAATAAAGAATAAAAAATCCATAAAGGTCACACAGAACATTCCGGGACACTCTAAGCAGCATATACTGTCACAGCATAAACATATCTTTGTCTCAGAGAGAAATACTTGTGGAACATAATACAAGCATTGGCAAGAGATCTCCCCTGAGGAGCAGTCAAACTCCCAGCAAATGCCGTTGTCACAAAATCAAAGGTTCCTAAAATGTCACTGGTTTTTGCGCTACTTGTCTGTCAATTCAATTTTAATACACATCAAGCATCACGATAAGACACAAGATATTCTATTGTCTTTATTTCTTATTAACTCAATATATCCTCTACTGTTTTTTTGTTTGGTACAGAAAAAAAACAGCAACGTCTTTCTGGAACAATTTAATTCCAGATATTTAGTTCAAAACATATCAATAACTTTATCAATTTATTGCCCCCAATCCCCGCACCCACCAATATATTACTCTGTCCCCTCAGGGCATCTTTGTGCAATTAGGGCACCAAAACACATAGGAAAATATAATTGTTTAATTAGTGATTTTTAATAGAGAAAAGCAAACATGCACAAATAAATTAACTCAATTAATAAGAAAAATGCTTGGAATGTTTAAATGGGTAATTTTGCACTTTCTGAATTGTTGACAAATGTGTAATTGTTCTAATTCCACGCTCTATGCTACTTGCAATTTCTTTTAGAAATTATGCACAAAAACAAATAATACAGACTATAATCAACATCATCTAATATACTGCACACTTACATTTACTTACTACATACTTACATTTACTTCAACATTCTTAGTAAATGTTTTTTACCACTGTCTTGCATTAAGCCATGACAAACATATGTGCTCACACACACATAAATGTATTTATAGGTATACATACATATGCAAATACAGTATATGTACACACACACACACAAACACACACATATATATAGTGTATTTATAGATATACATACACATGACACGGTTTGAACCTAGGACTGTTTCCAAGTCTGGTCTAATCAAGCTATTTACTGACCCCAAAAACCCCCAAAAAAGACTGACAGTGCCAGATGTAAAGATGAATCTATTGATTAAAATAAGCCACAAGTCAGCACTTAAACTGCTCAAAAATAGTTCTCTAAAGAAAAACGATTTTCCAGTAGAAAAAAATAGCTATTCAATGTGCTATTGAAATTGTTCATTTTGCACATTCAATTTCTAATCATAATGTTATTAATAAAGTGTTGACATTTTAATTTTGACATAAAAAGCAATTGCTCTACTAAAACCTGATATGAGATGAATTACTATTACGTGACATTACATCTCCAGGTAGGGAGGTGTGACCTTCAACTGAGATATTTGGCGAGCGAGATCTTGCCAAGAAGGATTCAGAGCTCTGTCAAGATTGTCAAGAATGAGTCTACAGTGATGAGTAGCCATCCAGTTCAATATGACCAAGAGTCATGCAGAGATTGGCTCTGATATTTTCAATGCAGAGGCAGGAGGGGGGAATAAGCTGTGGTCTAGAGTACCATCAGCACAGAAGTGCTAAAAGAAGCTGTGCGATTGGATGATAGTTCTGAGCAATCTGGTGCCAGTGGAGAAGCGGTCCGAGTACTGATCTCTGTAGTTCTTCAGGAAAGAGTCTGAACCTTTCCAGATGACTTGGTAGGACTTATTATCCAGGTTAGATATAAAGCAGGAAAGGGTGGTTGCACATTGTTTGGCGAGAAGCTGGAATATGTTCTCAACCGAGACGATCTCAAATGAGGTTAGCAGAAGAGAGCCTGATGTGATCATGTGCTGGCAATGTCAGGAGTGCTGGAGAATGAGTTTTCTCCAAGTGGGTCATGAAGTTCTCAGCTGTGAATATGAATGGAGAAGGAAGGACAGAAAAGGTTTGAGAAGGTCACGGGCAAGTGCACGCAGACATTGTGTGTGTGCTTATCTAATTTATTAACAAATTACTGTCAGTACCGCTGTCAATAACAGAGGCAACGGTGCAATTAAAAAAACACATGTTGGCTAAATACTTCTAGCTGGTGAAACACTTCATAGTAAAACCACCAAATCTATTTTTTTTCTGTATTTGGATGTGCATGTCATCCAGAATGCTTAATGCTGCCCACGTATTGGTTGTCAAGGAAGTTGGTCAACTAATGGTTATTAAAACAAACTGCAGGATAGTGAGTGTGGTCAACATTACAGCAGAGACAGGAGGGATAGAGCTGATGCTGCCCATATTGTGTAAAACTCATTATATCTGCAAGAAATGTGGTGTAATGGGAGCCATGTACAGTATGTTATTAGCACCCATGAGGTCGTTGCACAACCCTCCAGAGTTTGACAAGTCAGTCAGTTTGTAGATTTACTGGTGCTCTGGCAGTTTATGGGACCCATAATTTATAAATTGTAGTAATTTTGGAATGCCAAAATATAACACGGCCACCTACGGTGTTTAAAAGAAGACTGCTTTACAAACTCTAAATATAGTTTCAAGAATCAAGGGATAAAATTACAGTCGACAGGGGCAGTAGCTGCTGGATTTAGAAAAAAATAGAAAGAAATGACCACAAATGGCCAGAGAATTCAATTCAGCCGCTAAGTGAAGTACTGGAAAACATGGCACAGTACAGTTGAAAATTTTGACTGATTAATTCTCCTGGAACCGGCAGACAAACCACGTTAAACACGTAATCCCAACAGGTGTTTCAATAGAACAAAATATGTACGACCATGTGACCTTTAACTAATGTAAGATGTAAAATTGCAAAAAACGTTGGATGAAAAATGAACGTTGCAAGGTATCCAATTAACATTCATTAAATCAGGCTTACTTCACAAATAATTGGAGCTTAAAACATGCTTTTCTGCAGAAACTGCTTTCAGATGTACCAAGGCCACTAATTAATACTTTATAGGTGCAAAAGGACCTCCAAATTAATTTATTAGCATGGAGGTATGAAGTGAATAGATTTTTAATGCCCACAGTTGACATTTCATTAATTCATGTTGTGTGCATAATCACATAGGTGTTTACTGTGGGCACAGCCACATAAGAATGCATTCTCACTCTCTCTGTCGCACGCACACACTCACCCACCCACAGACAACAGTCACACACACGCTTACCCAGAAGGACTGACTTGGCATACACTGATTTAATGAGATATCTTTCAGTCTCTGTGAAATTTCTGCCAGTACATAGAGTGCCGAGACGTTAAATAAACATTCAATTCTCAATTTCACATCTGCCTCAGCTTTCAAATATTTAGAAATGCCAGGGCACACCAGAAACTATCTTGGGAAGCTTCACTGTGAGTGACTGCTATGCAATATGTGAAAATCACTTCCGATAATCAACGACTCCGGCACAGCGCACGCCCGGAATTCTGGACATAAAACATAGACATATAATTCCGCCATCATTTTTATTTTTTTCCGCGGAGGACTTCGCCTTTCGACTTCTTCACTGCTCTTAACTCTGGCCACATACTGTATGTATATCACGACTTTTCCAAGTGGTGCCTGGAACACAAGACGCATATTTATGATGTCATCAACAGCAGTTTGTTTGACGATGGCCGTCACATTTTACAACTCATTTCATTACTGCGCTAATGCAAATTAGCTATGAGAGAGAAATATATCTGACAGACCCTCATTTGTGTAACTAAATGTAATTCCCCAGCTTGGTAAACATTGCACAATGTAATAAAAAAGATAAAGGGGCTAAATAAAAACTACATTAAAGATTCTTTTGCTAGCCTGCTATGTTAGCTAAGGACAAGAGTTGTTTTATATTAGTCCCATTTATCTGTGCTTGTTTCTGGAACGTGCTACTTACAGTGTTCCTGTAGCTCAACTGGTAGAGCATTGCGTTGGCAGCGCAAAGGGTGTGGGTTCGATCCCAGGGAATGCAAGTACTGATCAAATGTATACCTTGAATTCACTGTAAGTCGCTTTGGATAAAAGCATCTGCGAAATGAATAAATGTAAATGTAAAGTTGTTAATTGTGTGTATTCTCATTCAGTTACAAAAAACTGAGACCAAAAATTGAAAATGAACATGCCTAATAGAAAAAGTACATGCAAAAGGCAGGTATTTACTATTATTCTTGTGTTCTTTTGCATGAACAACTGGACAAATACCCAGCTAAGAATTTTAGATTGTAAGAACGTTTCCCTAACATTTTCTTTACCAAAAACATTCTTAATGTTCTAGGAATGTTCAAAACAAGTTTTTTAGGTTGCTGAATTAACAATATTGCTTTGCTATTAAATGTTTTTTAAAAAAAATCTGTAACATTTTTAAAATGTTCCACTAACAACTAAGAACAACATTTTGATATAACATTTTGTTATATTGTTATTTTGCGATATGTTACATTTTGATGTAATGTTAAAAGAAGTTCTACTAACATTACTGCAGGCTGTTTTTGATAACTTTGATAGAGCTTTTAAACATCATTCTGAAGAAACAATCTAAAAACATTCTGTGTTAGCTGCGTACAAGCCAGTGTCGAACTAAACAAGTCTCGACTTTGCAGCCGTTGCTGTTGAGCTTTTATCATAATTTTAACAAAACCTTCGTTCTAAAAGTTTCTTCTGAAACACGTAGTATTTATGTGTGTCTTTGTATTCCACTGTCTTACCAGTCTGCAGATATTATTCCAGCACCAACAGTTGTCTATATTCCTCTCTGTTCTCAGCTGCGTACCGCATGGCTTGGCTGTCAAGAGGACTCTGGTTATTAAAAGATATTCCTCTGCTTCCCATTTCCTAGCAAATCAAAGGATTATGAATCTTATTTCCTTCCCATAAAGATTAAATGAAAAATCAGTGCTCTAATGGATGGACCTATTTTAATCTAGCACATTAATACTTTAGTATGCAGGATATTATTGTTCTATTACAATGACCGTAATCATTTTTGTTTCATAATCTCTGTCAGTCCTGAAATTGTTCACTTCGTTTAATGCTGGATCTTGCCATAGGAATCATTAATTACTGTCTGATCTAAAGGTCTGTGCGGAGAAAAGCATGTTTAACATCACTTGGTTTTTAGAAAAGGCATGTTGCTAATATAATGATAAAAGAGCTCTGTTAACATGAAGCCATACTTCTTCTGTTTAGTATAAATATTGTCATGGCGGAATAATGACCTATTTTCTAGACAATAACAAAAGTTTGGAGTTTACTCCGCTACGTAAAAACAGCTCTGACCTATTTGGACCGATTCAAATGAGAAAAAAGGTCTTAACTGGTTTTAGATGGGTAATGCTAGTCTGTTATTCCATTAAGACCATGCCAGCTGGAGCACATGCTGTCATTAAAGCAAAACATTTGTAATGAAAAACTAATTAACTTTCTGTGTTAAGTAGAAGCACTTCACTAGTGGTCACTAGACATTTGTATTCCTCTCTACCGTTGACATATCATGGAGCCAAACAGCTTTTCTGCTTTTTTATTCTATTATTCATTTTTTTTTGTTCTGTCACAAGCCAACTCACATTTATTGCAGCTTTAATTTTAAGAATTTTGCCTCAACAGTGCACCAATTCTGGAATAAACCAGATATTGGCTGTAAAATGACAAACTAAAAATTGTTAGAAAAAAACACTGCAATGTTTAGAATTGTTTCATCATGTCATTTTTGGATCTGCAAATCAGCTGGTCAGCAAATTAGTTATTTGAACTGGATATGCTACAAAAATGACTGTAGGTAATCTAAAGCATTTACTGTAACTGTAGTATGTGTTACTGTAACTGTATTAACTGTAGTATGTGTAAAATAGCATTTGTAGGAGCTGTTAAGTCAATACACCACTAAGAATGAAACAACATTTCATTTACACTAGACACTATTTTTTCCTTTTAACATACTAATATAGTGCACACAGTTTGCACAGAGATTTTGATGCAAACAGTGAGTGCACTACCATGATACTGCATATATACACGAATTCAAATCACAACCCTAAGACATTAAACACTTTTTAGCGTGATGCCAAATTGATTGTTGTCAACCTCACCCCTTTTCCTGGTTAACCACTCATTCACGAACATGTAAAGTCAAACGGTTGTTCTCTCATTTAAAATTATTTTCAAAATCCTTAGAATATTTTAATGCTAATATTATAAGCTCACAAGCATAATATGATAAGCTGACAAGCTTATTCTAAGCTGCGAAGTTTAAAGAGTTTCTCCTATTAGTTATCGGACGGAGCGTTAAATTGTGCCGGCGCTTTAGCAGGTACAAAGTTAAATTCTCTTTTAACTTGGAAAGGAGATTAGGTTGACTGTCAGTGACAGTGTCATATACAGAGAGACTGGGTTTATCTGGTCTGCGTGAGAAGCACAGGTGTTTGGGTAAAGAAGCAGGGACGAGACAGAGGCGATTATCTGAGGGCCTGTGATATGCACTGAGGTGTCAGTCTGCGCTGGGAGCAACTACAGCTGTGAGAGTCAAAACATCACCATGGCAACCCTGTTAACACAGCGTGGTGTATGAGGACTGTCTGACAGATCTCAAACACTGGTCTGATGTGAGTGAACCAACTTTGTGGTTAAAGTGGCTCAGCTAGACATAAAATATTAACTCCTTAGCATTGAGGTGCCTCGTTTTTGTGCTTCTAGATTTACTAAATGCAATAGCAAAAATAATAACCCTTTTAAACACGTCTTCCAGGAAACCGATTAGGTGACTTGTCCTTCAAGTGGGTGGGACAAGTCAACTAATGGTGGGATATTTGCAAAGCTGCAGATTCTAGCCTTCGACCAGCTTACTAAAGTTGAATGCTGGCATGGGAGGAAGTATTGTAATGTCAATAACACAGCACACTTCACCTTTAAGAACATATTTTCAGACATGTGAAACCCTAGAGGCATCTCTTAGCATGCATGGTGCATTATTGCGTGTCAACAATGAAGCTCCACGTATTAACCTCTGAGTCAAACCATTGATCTGCTTTGCTAAACTCCAGGGATGCGAAGAGTTGCCAATGGATCAATGGCCAATCCGATGAAAATAAAAACTTAAAACTAACACTAAACTGTGGCTGCACACTTACAAATAAACATAGTTTTAATTTCAAGCTGTGTCATGCAGCTATTTCTCACTAATGGCTGTTCATATAAACGCTGGAAGTTAATACAAAACTTTGCCTTTACTTTAACTTGTAAAATTACTGGACGTGTAAAAAAATTGGCTCTAATGATATTCGAATAGTAGATGCTACTTTCATCTATAGATGTATCTCTTCAAGCGTCTAAGCTTACACGAATCAAATAATTCCACTGATCTGGGCCCCGGGGCCTCTCCAGGGGTCTCAGTAATTATTCCTCTTTGAGGTGTTGAATATGTATTTATGTCTAATCAGGGCCTCACTCTCTCAGAAACCAACCCAGCAATTAACCTTCTGCATTGGTCATGTATTTTGGACACAGTAAATGAAGTGTTACTGGGGTCTAGCTCTTTCTGTGTTTACTGGTCTCAATTAGTCACTGATAGAGCTTGTGAGAAACAGCTGGCCAGCTTTGTGTCTATAATGTCTTTCTGCAGCTGGAGCAGCAGGCAGGCAGCATGTTCCTCTAATAAGTTTTGCTGCCTCTTTTGGGAAACACAGTCAAGGGGCCCTGGATCAATGCCGGCTCTGACGCTTGTGGCTTTTTTCTATTATGCATGTCCAGCGCAGATCCCCAAACTCTAATGAATAGAATACAGTGTCCTATAAAGAAGTAGAGGAGGCCACAAACAACAACCAAACTCACTGAATATCATGTCACAATAAGAACTCAATATAAACAGAGAAATTGGGAATAATTATAACAGGAGAGAGTGATAAAAGACAGGGTAATTTATAACTAAAACAAAATGCATATGGAATTAACATTGCACTTTGAAAAACTCCAGGGTTTGTTAAATATGTATTTTGTATTGGGGATTGTATTGAGGAAACCCCTTAGGCAGATTTCTGGCAATTAGGAAGAAATACTGGTAGCAAAAGTCATTTTGCAATATGATGCCCATTTTTATACCTCCTATGGTTGCTTGTACTGTTGTTGAAATGAGAAATCACACTAATAATTTCATTTAGGTTTCTTTAAAGAGAATTAAAGTTCAACCAACTTCAGTGTTTTGATACAATTTAAAGTGAAACAGAAAAACGGAGGGTGTGGCTTGTTTTTTTTCCCATCGGTAAATGATTGGCCCTATAAAAGCAGATTACGTTGGAGGGGAGTGGTTAACAGCTCTGGCTCCGCCCAAGCTGTCAGACTGACGTCATCAGAAAAGGTCTGCCATGTTAGAGTGAAAGTACATTTTCAGATTTTGATTAAAGATTATAAGGGTACATAAATTTAAAAAGCGGAATTAAAAAATTATGATGTGAAAAGATAAACCATTTATAATAAACACTGCAGTATTCCATAAAAAATAAGAATAGCATATTTTGTTTACAAGGTGACTTGTAATGTAAAATAATTTGTTTTTACAAAAATGCAAATGTCAACATAAATGGCCCTTGCAGAAAAGAACAAACCTGAATTTATCATTCATCTGTTCTGTGTTATTGCCGGGAGAAACCACTTGTCTTCAGGGACAAACATTCACTCAATGTCAGGCATGTTTTGTTTCAAATACAGATGGTGGTATCATTGGTATAACCCCTGCCAGCTTTATGCTCTACCCCCAATGCCCCACCCCCTTAGCAGCAGGCTTTAATGTGGGTCAGAAACCTGTAATAAAGCAGGGCAGTCTGGGCTGGTGTTTTGCCGGCCGGTCGGTGCATTTCCCCATGTCTTGAAATGTCCAAAGCAGTGTGCTAAATTATTGGGGTCAGTGACTTTGCCTGCTCCCTTGATTTGTATGAAGACTCACAAGGCCCATTTGACATTGAAGGACATTTTTCTAGCACGGGGGTCATAAATAAAAAAAGAAAAAACGTTACCGGATCAACACACAGGAAAACGGCGGTTGTGTGATTGAATGTCCTTGATATCAAAGGAGAGCTGGAACATTTAACACAAGCATTTAAATGTCCACCAAGGGAGCGCTAGAGAGTTTTACAAGCAATCGTTAGGCAAACACGACATGATTTTTTTACAGTTTGCATGTTAAGAGAGACAGCAGGATGGCTTTATAAGGTTAAAGGTGCGTTTACTTATTTATTATTTTGCCTGTCTGCAAGGTGTCTACCTTCCTGAATATTATTAAACAGACACACTCGCGTTACAGCATTGCAGCTAATCAGCTTAATGAGGCAAAGATTGCTGCAGTAATCAGGCATCATTAGGCTTATGAGTATTTATTATCAACGGCACGGATGGTACACAGAGGTGTCACTCGGTGATGGCACACAAAGGAAAAGCTCCCACAATCTGTTTAATACCGTCTACTGTCAAAGGGCTGGTACACATCACCAATTCAGGTCATCCATCAACGCCGGCACGGCTAAGAAAGATTTACTTTGTTTGCTCTGACCTAAATGTTATATGTTTTAAAACTAGCAAAGGATGCAAATAAGTTCAGGGTGTCACGTAGGGACCCTGAGGCGAGCTCATTTAAAGCGGGTGTGAGCGTGTGCAAGCGTGTGCGCGCGCGAGAAAACGTGTAAGCGTACATATGTATGCGGGCACGAGAGCCCAACTCTATTTGCGTGTCCCTGTGATGGATTCTAACCGTGTCTCATCTTGTTTGCCTGTAAGCTTAGTTTCATGCTGTTTGGAACCAGTTTCGCCACAAGTCGAGAATCATTGGCTTTCATAGAAGTCTCCTTGATGTTTTCTCGCCGTCTGTATGCGAGCGATGCTATGCTTGTTAAGAGGCGCATTTTTCATGTGCATCAAAGTTTGCTGCTGCAGCATGAGAGAAGCGCAGCTGCATCAGGTAACAGCTGGTTTTAGAGCTGATTTGTTTAGTAACATTAGTAAATAGGAGTTTTTTTGCACCGAGTATCAAAACAATTTTTGATATCTCTTATTTGTGGGAGATAAAACGTGATGCATAACAGGCCCTGAGTCTCATTTAAATACAGAAAACCTCAATAAACAGTCTAAAGTTATTCTTTTGTGCGGTTGTGTTGTTTTTCAACCGTGGCCATTCGCATCATTCGATTGCGACGGTTTTCTCTAAGCAAACATTGTAAAATATGTACGGTTAAAATTATCTTTACTGTGCAGCCATAAACGCATGGATGTTTGATACCAAACTAATAAAAGTGATAGATGTGATTTTGTGTTGCAGGACAGACACACACACCAACACGCACATACATGAAATCTGAGTGCCAGAGTGGAGAGACTATACACAACAATGCATTCATCAGTGCATATCTGCAATATGATATTACATTGATGCATCGTGGCTGTACCTCACATCCACAGCTTCTGTCCTGTCGAAAAAGGTTCCTGATTTAGATCTGAACTGTCCTGCTATGATAATGGGGCCTAACACCACCTATTTAAGAAGCCTTTGGCTCAAAAAACAAAAATACTCGATTTATGATGTGTAGACAATTAAATGCGCATATAAATCTGTCTCTAATGATCAATATTAAATCGCTGTTAGACTTGAGCACGATGTTTGCCCTTTAAAAGCAGCCCGTATCTGAAATCTAAAATTAAACTATTGATTTCACATATAGCCTAATGTTTCAGGTCATCTGTGAAAATACTGCAGATGGATGAGTCCAAGCTGGAGCGGCATGTTAAATGCATGAGAAATTTTACAAGCACCGCTAACTTTCCAACACCAATTGAAAATGAAGCACAGTGTGAGGTAGACAATAAATAATAATATTAACCGGATTTTATCGTTTCTGCTCCAACAGCGTGGTGTGGCAACTACATCCTGTAGCACATGCCACCCGTTTGGATCCGTCTTTGAATCTGCCTTTGAAATTGTGAACCCCCTAATCTTTCCTCTGGGAAAGAAACGATTAAAGCAGAAAGCTCACTCTTTCATTTTCCCTGACAAATTAAAGCCAACAAATTCATCTTTTACCAAAAGTAAGACTAGAAAACACCAACCTCGTTCCCCGTGTGAGCAGCAGAAGTTTCACCTCTGTCCCACCCCATCCCGAGCCCCCGGTGGCAAAACAAAAAAGTAATTGAGATGTAAATAAAGGACCTGTGTCTAGCATTGTCTCTGTTAAATTGATTTCTTGGTCTGCTCGGGTAACATTCCCTGCTTGCCGGGATACTGCGTTTTACGCTCCGCTGCGTCATTCGTAAGATCAGGTTTCTGGACCTGGCGACAATCTTTTGTTTTAGAGTTGATTTCCTCCTTCTATTAATACATCAGTGATCTTAAATCAATATTGATACGGTGTACATGTAAAACTTCAATTAGTGGCCGGTGTGCTTTGTAATTTAATCCCTGGATTTACAACCAGTGCAGGCGCCTGTCAGGAGCGGGTTTAAATCAGATATTCAGCTCACTTTCTTTTGTCACTTCAGTATGATGACAGATGAATTGATAGCCGTAAATCATTAGTTTGTGTCATTAATGGATGTAGCCACATACAGTATAACATTGGTTACGTTTTCTGTCAAATTCCCAGCCAACAAATTCAGGTTGTAGGAACGTTTCCCTTTTTAATGCATTTCAATTCCCTTTCATAACATTTAGCCTATATTATGTTATTCTGAGTGTTCTACAAACGTTCAAAACATCCAGTTTTTAGGACACCACGCAGTTCACAAATCGTTCCACAAACAACATTGACATTTTAAAAAGTTCTACTAATGTTAATGCAAGAATGTATTTTCATAACTTTGAGAGAACGTTCTGAGAACATTCCTTGTTAGCTGGGTTCACCCATTTTGAGTGTCTTGGCTTAATCTCCACAATCACTCACGATATTCAGGTAAATATACAGGAAAAAACAAGCTGAAAGTAATTCAAAGTCCAACAGACTATCTAATTTTGAGTTAATATTCTCTTAACTGAAGCTCTGAACCTGAAATGGATGGAGGGAATCTGAGGCATTAAATTAATGAATGCTAAAGGAAAGGTTGAGGTTTACAGCTTTACCTACACAATCTAACAGAAAGTAACAGTGTGCTGTTCTGTAGAAGCTAAATGAAGGTCAGTTACTCTGAATAAACTGTGATGACTCATATGTGTCTAAATGAGATCAGAAAATTCAACATCAATACAGTTCTGTATTAGTTCACCATATCTCTATGTTGTGTTTAAGACTTGTTCTTCTTGGCTGAAAGTTTATTTTGTTTATTTTGTTTTTTTAAACAGTACTTTTATGCAGCATTAATACTGTGCTTTAACCAGGCATGATACAGTAAGATTACAGTAAATAAACATACAGTAAGAACAGGTGTGATGCTTTCACAAATCTTTTACACAAATCACTTTCAAATCACAAAATATACCAGCAGAATAATTTTCACAATCACAAATGTTGCCAATAATGACTTAATATCAATGAATTCATATATGACAAACAGAGGAATTTACCCGATTACAGTTAGAAAATCACAACATTATTTATTAATCTATAGCGATCAGGTCTCATTTTATGGTTATTTAAAATCAATACAGCTGAACATTAGTGCTGCCAGGTTGCTCGTATTGATCTATGGTAGATGACTCTAATTAAAGTCGCTTGCATGGCTTTATCAAGTAACATCCCGCGCAGCTCTGAGCTCTGATAGTCTGATGTTAATTAACATTATCTAATCAATCGACCAATGACCTGAGTGGAAAATCTTTGAATTGGGACACAGCAGGAAACATTTCTATCCTAACATTTCAGTCTTACCAACTACCCCCTGGTGACATGCCAGGGTTGTTGAAAGGCAATTTGCCACCCTTGTCACACCAACCTCCCCAAGTTCTGGTGCTAAGTGTGTGGTTTGTCACCATGGAGATAAAATAGCCTCCACTGACATCACACTGACCAGTAGCATGTCATGATCAGATGAGCTACAGCTTGTCTGCACTACACCAGCCCAAGCTACTTACAGAAGACTAGTCATGGTTTAGCACTAGTGAACTGCTGATGCTAACCTGACACGAACACGTCCTCATTTACTCCTTTGCTATTTTTAAAAAATTAATTACCTAAGAAATAATTATTGAATATGAAGGCATAAATCTTGCACTGGCTTTTGAATTTGCCATCTGTGAGACAGGGATGCTGAGACAGTAGGTGTGAATGGATGATGCATTAGACTAAAGATTAAAATGCACTATAGAAATAAATGTTAAATGTGAATATTTTAACATTAATTCTTCAACCCCTCATATTAGATTTCTGTTATCGTTTTTGCACACCTGTCGGCTTGATCATTTAGGATAATTGCATCCTATTATTTTAACACATTTTAATTGAATTATTTTGCTAATTATAAGACAATTAATTGTTTGTAAAAATGACAAAGTTTAATCATGCCCTCAGACCCATTCCGTAATAACAAATTCTTGTTTTGAATGTAAAAACATGTTTTCAGAAGTCTCACCTTCTACTACAGGTTCTGTGGCTTACAGATTACATTCACAGACAACAGGCAGGAGAGAATAAGTCAGCTAAACCTCAGAGTTTTAAAAACAGGGCACTCACAGAGACACTGAAAAACAGGAAGACACGACACAATGTCAGTCTGACTCAACTGTACATAGAGCAACAACTGAGAAGCAGCACAGATGGAATGTTCCACAGCGTATACAAACAGTCTTACAGTAAGTCTTTCTCAGACTGACAAACTCAGTTGCAAAATGGATGTTGTGGACTACAGACCAGTGATGTAAACGGAAAATGTCTGTTTCCCTGTCTGTCACAGGAATGACTTTGAATGATCTCAAGTGACTTTTCAATTGTATGTACAATGTACAATTGTAATTATTTTACTAAATAAATCTGCATGGATTATTTTAATAAATTAGTCTACATCAATTAAAATGATTTTTAAATTAAGTACAATTCAAATGCAGGTTCACATGAAATGTTAACCTTTTATGGTAAAATGCAAATTAAATATCGAATTTTCATTTTCTACCAAATGTTGCTCATGCTGGGTAAATATAAATTCAAACATTACACGTAGCAAATTTTATCAAACATTTCAAACTTAATTTTACCAGTTCTATTCGTCCACTGCATGAACTTATTAAACACCCCCTTAAGGGTTTAATTAAAAAAAACACATTAAAAATGCAAACAAGGGGAGTTTTTTATTTTACTTCAGTAGCAGGTGAATCAGCAAAAAGGTTGACCTGGATGATCTAAAGTTCAGCTCTCTGCTCTCAAAGCCCGTGATTCAGTGCATAAAGGCTAATCAATAATTCTCCCCGTGCTGTCTTCATCACGATCATTAATAACATTCATGAATTTTAAGCTGAAGAACACACTTCTGTGGACAGAGTCTGGGCAAAGCCTCCACCTCTTTAACACACAATCTGTGGATTTCTCCGACACTGCAGCAGCTCTATGCAACAACCTCCTTGAGGTTGTCCGCAGTAAAAGTTAATGGAGCTCAACGAAAAGTCATTCAAGGACCTGAAATTAGTCCATTCGAGTGGAAAAGTATTTGACTGATATTTTATTGCTGGAAATGAGTGAGCGAAAACCAAGAGGCACAACAGCGACTGGCGAACAGAACAGATCCGCCTCACAGCAAATAATCGCCTCACTCCAAATGACTTTTATGTGCGGAATGACATGAAACTGTTGAAACGGGAGTTTAAATCAGCTCATCTTCTTTTGAGGTGATTTTCTGGCCTGAATATGAACACAGCCCATCAATCTGGGATATTACATAGCAAGTTTATTATCATTTTCCTAATGCATCAGAACATTTACAGATCCCTGTAATTAAGTAATTGTGTCCATGGACGTTAGTCAGGGTAGAAGCCATATTTATTGTTTTTGCAAATGAAAATGAAGCTGTGAGGACAGATATGCAGTGTGCTCAGTGGGCTGTACTATATCTATCCCTCACAGGAAAATAATAACATGACAATCAATAATCACCTAAAGTCAAAATAACTTAAAGGCAAAGTAAGTGATCATTTCCAGAATTATTTTTTGTGATGTCTCTTCACATCTTGATAGCAATTACTAAGTGGTATAAATATTTTTATACAGTATCCTCTGTGGAAGGGGCGAGGCCACTAAATGATTGTCCAATCATTGCATTCGGTACAAATGCAGTCCTGTCTGCCTGACAAAATTTGCATTTACATACCTCTGCACACTATAGGAGGGGGCGTGGCCTTGGCGATTGCTCTGAACAAAGGCGGGATCTTATGCTCCCAATGCTAGGTAGTTATTGCTAGCCCCTCCAAAATTGCTTACTGTACCAGTGACTCCTGCAATACACAGTTTTGCAACCTACAGAAACCAAATAGCAAGTAGCAAATCAAGGCTTATGTGATGCAACTAAAGCTTATTGGCTATTTACAAGAATGACGAGCCATTTGATGTCCCGCCCAAACTTCAAATACATCAACACAGGAAATAAAAGCTGCACTCATCAAACAAATTCTTTTAACACAACAACTTATTACAGAATCTCTGTCTCATTGGGACTTCATTGGGAGTTTGACTGAACTCCTTGTTTATGTTTAATAAGTGCAGAGAACTGACAGGCTGCAGCTTCTAAAGCCTTGATGTTCCGGCTTGCCTTTGGCATCACTGACCACATAATCATTGGCTGGCACAACTGGGACAAGGCTTGATTTTCAAAGGCTCTCGCTCCACTGATTTGCCGCGCATCCGTGAGATTGATCACAGTGGTTTATCAGAAACAACATGCGTTTCATCCCTCTTGGATTCGGGGAGGGGGAAGGTGGATGCCGGGAGGGGCTGTGTCCCCACCTTGCCCCTCCCAACTGGACAGCCCAGACATCAGGGAGACGGGGAGAGAGAGGAGGAGAGAGAGACAGAGAGAGAGAGAGAGAGAGTTTGACAGCTCAAGTGTGTCAACCCATCATGACTCGCCCGTGGCACTTTTGATTAAAAGAGAAACAGAGATACTATCAACTGTTGCCTCGGAAAGAGCTAGATAACCATGACCTACTAGTCATCAGGTCTTCAACTCAATTAAAAAGAAATTATTCTTATCTGTCCAACACTCCCTGTAAACTGTCAATATTTTATGAGATTAAAATGTTTGTGCGAGTGAAACAGCCCAAGGGGAAAGAAATACACCAGTTTCATAAATGTGGAGTTTCGTGGAAAGCGATTCCTTGACTCTTATGAACAACAACCTTTTTGCATGTCTGTATTTTGTTACATTACTGTTTTTGTGAAGAGAAAGGCCTACAATTGTGAAAATAAGTAGTTTTACCTCATCTTGAATGACCCTAGCAATTACAGAATCAAAAAGATGGTATTTATGCCTATTAAAACCATCTGTTTGTTTATACTAACACTGCTTTGCAAACAATGCAGGCTTTTGATTTAACATGTTGAATGTTCATTGTGCCTCAAGCACAAAGACGGTGTAAAATAAATTCACACTGCAGGGGGAGGTCCCACTCTGAACCAGAGATGCAACTGTTTTCAATATTCAGAAGATGGTGCTATTTGTTTATGTATGCATGCATTGCATGAGCTCTTCTGCTTGTATTCGCACCAATCTGAACATTGAAAGTGCTTCTGCCCAAAATATTACATTTGCAAAATTCAGAATTAGAGATGGAAGACCTACAGAGTACCACAACCGAGTCTATCTCACAGCTATGCTTTTGTCCACAGCATAATAACTTACCGGATAAAGCAGCCCTCTCCAAACCATTACATATAATCCTTATATCTTAAATAAGAGCTATTCAATGACTACTGTAGATTAATATGATAACGTTTGTTTGCATGATGAACTTGTCAGCCTGGACTGTCTTAAGCTGTTTTATGCAACACCGGTTAGCTTGCATTTCTTTTAAACCCAAATTGACACAGATTAGACAGTGCTGGCCCTCCTTGTTAGTAGCCATATATACTTGAAGGTCATGTAACTATATAGCATAATAATGTAATTATGCAAACTCAGCCCCTGAAAGATCTGACATGTTATACGCAATTAAAGCCCAGGATGTGCACCCACCAAGTAGCCACGCATTTTGATCCCGGTTTGAAGGGCACCACAGGATCCTGGTTTAATCGTCTGGCAAGAACACAGAAGTGGAAAATTTGATGATGCCAGTTGTTAAGTGGATCTTCCTACTCAACATATTCATGCCACTTTATGTGCAATATATTACAGAAGTTATTTTTTAATACCGCTACGGCTGCATCAGATAAATTGTAAATTTGCATAGCTGCGTTATGTTTGGTGGTTGCATGAAACAGATACAAGTGATGCAGTTAATATAAACACAAGTATTAACTAGCAGGTTTCTCATGTAATCCATCATAATGTCACGACGCATTATGGATCAGGCATCGCGTTTGGACACCCATATGCAATGCAGATCAAGCTTTATTAATTTATCTCCTTCATTTTTAAGGTATTAGACAAGACGCTTTCTGAATATTAAGGCATGCTGCTAGTACAAATTTACATCCAACTTTGCAATTTCAATCTTTAATACAGTAATGTCAGGATATTTATTCCAAACATTTTTGTGAGTAAGTGCGCTGTAAATTCTGACCCATCTATACATATTTGTCTCTTTAATATCTATTATACATCAAATGCCAAAGTTCATGATTTCCTGCCTGGCAGGCATTAAATAGCTCAAGGCAGCTACTTTATGACACATAAAGAGAATAATTCATATTATCACAGAGATGTATTGACTGTTCTCATTTGATACAAGTCTGTGGTAGCAGCCTGTCTCTAGCTGTCATCTCTGACTGGTTTTATTACCTGTAAATCACGCAACAGTGGCCCCCCGTGGGTTTTAGTACAGCACAAAGGGCGGACTGGAAGTTAACTGACATCTAATCTGCACAAAGAGAGAGCAGAAGCTTATTTGAATCCCTGTATGGTGACAGACTGAAGCTTGAGAATTCTCTATCTCTGACAGAGAAATATCATCTTAAGATGAATGATTCACACTCCATGCAAATATTTAAATGTAACAGGGCCAGAATAAAAACCTAAAGGCCTGTATTTACAAAAAAGTTCTTGTTTTTTGTGCAAGGAAATGTTCAAAACAGCCAAGTAATAGGATGCTGTCTGCAACGTTCGAATGTTGCCCGAGTACCATTTAAATGTGATGGACTGAGTCAAAAAACGAACCGGAAAAAGTAGCTGGGGCCACGCCCTCAGACCACGCCCATATATTACATCATCATCTTGGACCAATGGCTGTTAGAAGATGTTTAACATCCAGTGTGAAGTTCATGCTGGCGAGCCATTTAAGACCAATAAAATAAATTTAAAAGCACCTTATTTTGTACATATTTTGCTTGAAATTGCATCACACTCATTATTTCTTTGAATCTGTGACTTAACCCTTTCTTCTTTCCTCTGTGTGTGAGGCAAACCCCTGCACTAGTCGCTGTATTTTTCTGATTGCAATACGCAAAATCATTGAGCCAACACAATTTTCTACGCTGACATGTCTCCTGCAGATAATTTTCTCGCCTGCCTTTGTGTACACATTCCTCTTCCTTGCCCACTATCAAATTTAATCAGCTTCTGTCTCTCCTCACACATGTGTGGCGGTCAGTGGAAAAACAACACAAGTGACAATGTTGGGCCTCAATTAATTCATTCCCCCCAACTCCCTTCCACCCAGTTCGTTGCAATATTTGTTTTAGCTTGAAGGTAGACAGCTGAATGTAAAGTCAGGGAATATCCCCGAGTCTAAACAAAGGTTGTTTTTTTTCCACACAATAGACCTTTTATCTCTTCATGCAAGCTCTCTACCACTGACAGACTTGTTACGATAACAACATGGTTCCTCTAAGGCATGTTCTCCACTGAATATTGCATTCAATTTTAAATTCACCAGAGACTTCCCTTTAACCAACTTTATGTCACACCTAAGCAGTGGAAAAAAAGAGTTTCACACAGCAATTTGTTTTGATTAAAAAGGAAAAATACAGGTTTGGGGGCAGTGTCAGTGAAATCCATTGCCATGTTGCTGATATTTGTATTAAATCCGCCGTAGCTTGTATTAACATAACCCAACTCATTTAATACTATGCTTAAAAATATTATAAAAAAAATCAAATAAATCCATAGCTCCGGTTACAAAGATACATGGCTCATCTTTATTATATACATATTTATTATAGCTTCCCAGCTAACAGTTTTAGGCTGAAAGAACTTAACGCAAGTAACAAAAACACTAACCTTTTTTGGGTTTTAAAATCAATGTTTTTAAAGTTTTAAAAATGTTTAAAGTAAGAATGTTCAAAACTCATTGATATGTGATACAATATAAGATATATCACATTAAAAAGTCTACTAACATTATTGCAAAAATGTTTTGATAAGGAGAAATTTTAAAGAACATTAGCCAATGTTCTGAGAAGGTTCCCTGTTAGCTGGGTACAAATTTAGCAAAAACATACAAGAACATTTTTTTTAAAGTCTATGGCACCATAAAAAGCAGTTTTCAGAGAGTATTAGTCAGTTTTAACAAGGATCTTATCTCAGTAAGAATCGTGCTATGGTGGGCTGCCATCACTCCTCTCTTATTTCCCCTCTCCTGTGCTGTCATCCCACAGACATTAATATTTACTCATCATAATTAAATATTAACCTTGATTGGGTTGCCTTCCTCTTAAAATTAGAGCAGTGATATTCAAATCACAGCAAGACATTCAAAATGATTTTCTACAGCTAATGTAAGACATTATTAGTTGCCCTGTAGCATGTTGTCTTAGTGACGGTAACTGATCGCGTTTTCCTGTATTTGCGTTTGGTTGTTTTTGATAATAGCAGCTTCCTGTAGTGGATTATTAATACGCGAGAGTAGAAACTGTCTTGTTTCATGCCTGGCTAAGCTAACTTTAGGATCAGTTGGCCAGACAACGTCGGGATGGATTGAAAGCAAAGTGACACATTCCGCAGCATTCCACAGTCGTGGATGCTGTCCACAGAATTGATTTGATAAATATGGCCCAAAGAGTCATGTAATTTGCAAGGTGATACATTTTCAGAGGCCGAATCAATGTCTTGTCTGGAAAGCATTAGCAAAGGTATCAAAGCAAATTACCTTAGAGGTCTTAATCTTTAATGTGAGCGATAAAGCGTTTGTGAATCCTCAACCACACGATATTCACAAAATACGGATTCTCTTTCAGTTAACGCGTACAACAATTGGTCTTTTCAAAGACACATATAAAGACAATTTATATCTCTTTTCAAACAGAGGCCATTGTCAATTTACATGCAGGACTTACAGTACACGCACAGTACTCTTACAGTACATGCAACTCCAAAACATAAATAAATATGATAAGCAAAATTACGATTGACCGTTAACATGTCAAAATGGAAGAAAATATAGATCAAAGTTTCCAGATGCATTCTGCATTGTAGATAGCTTTACAGAAAGCCTTAATGCACCATAGGGGACAATTGAAATTTAATAATGGCCTACGCCGAGGTAAGCATCTCGGTCAATAAAGCAGTTGTGGTGTCTGGTAATGGCTGCTTTCATGGCACTTCATGGCTTGAACACAATTCCCCTTTTCTCTAATTGGACTGTAGTGGAAACCCAGAGAAAAAGTAAGCAGTGCAGCCGGTACCATACGGTCCACATCTGAGAGTGCATCTTGTTAGAAGCCAGGTTTACTGCACAAAAGCAAACAGTAAATGATGTTTCTCGTCATATACCTTCAAAGAGGTTGAAGGCATAACCTGTGAGATGCAATAATAACATAAACAATCTCTGCCTTATATTTTAGAACTTCCCGATGTATATATTTTTTTTGCGATGTATATATTTTTTAAAATAAAGGTGGCAAAGGTTTTTTTGCTGCAATGCCACAAAAGAAAAAAAATTTGGTTCCCAAAAGAGCCTTTCAGTGAAAGTTTCTTTAAAAAATGTTATTTTTTTGCCGTTTTATAGTGTAAATACCCATTTTCCACTACAAAAAAACGTTTGTGCACTGGGAAGGTTCCACGTTACGGGTTCTTTATGGAACCATGATGCCTGACAAAGCTATTTAAGAACCTTTATGTTTTTGGAGTGTATGGACATGCAAATCCAGCTTGGCTTCTTCAGAACTTCTTGCACCTTCTCCAGAGATAAATAAGTAATCTCTAGAAAAAGCATTATGGAGGTACTAGCTTTCAAGCAGACTACTGCTACAGAGTGGACTTGAAATCTATCACTTTAAAAATGAATGTGTTAAATAAAAGGTTTTCCATTACCCCTTCTCAAACTGTCTTCTTTACCTTATTTCCACCCTTATGAACTTTGGTCAGGCAACCAGGCCTAGAGTCCCTCAGCTAAGTGAGGATGTTCAAAGCTGGAATTATGACAGATTGAATCTCCGTAGATTCTGTGAAAACGAACAAAAATAAGCTTTCAGCTGGAGGCGTTATACATTCACAGTTAATAATGCATAATGCTCGTACAGAGGACACTGGATTGTTGAGTGTGCATTTAATTTTCTCATTGTCTTGCATCCACCAAAAATACGGCAGTATTTTGCTACTGGCATGAAAGAGGTTCATTACAATTTCTGTGTATCGAAACTAAGTTGATGTATATGAGGCACATCAATGTGACAGTCCCAAAGGTCCAGGCTGATTACAAGAAACACAAACAACAGTGACACCCACCTCAGACAAAAGGGAAATCCCAAACATATCCCATTGACAAGGGTGATGTAAATTAACTATTTGAAAGAGTCAGTAACAATAGGTTTCTGTCAGTCGAAAGAGAATAAAAATGTCAGCCCTGTCAGTAAGCACATTGTCCAAAGTTCTCAAGCTTCTGACAGGAACACGGTTTGACAATTTGAAAGAAAGGCTCTATTGCCTGCATTATTTAAATATTTTAGCAATGAATCTCGGAGTGAGACACAGCTAAACCCTCTGCGAATAAAAAAAAAAATGAAAGTACGACACCTCAACAAGTGCCGAGCGTTCTTAAACATTTATGTGCATTATTTCCACTTCAGGGAATTTTATTTCTTATTAATATATTTTAATGATGCAACATAGTGTAAATTCAGCTCGGTGAATAATTCATTAATTGAGAACTAACGCTATAGAGGAAGCACTAGCACCGTTGTCAACTTATCTGACTGTAAATGGCTACTTAAGAGACAAAAATACCCAGTTTGTGTTTGAGGAGGGACCGAATTACTGCAAGCGGAAGGCTAAGACACATAACAAGGGAGGATATTAAGTTGCTGATTATTCATAATGTTTTATTATTTCATTTAACAGCATTAGGAAATTTCTCTGAAAGAAGCAGAACTGAGCACAACGCACGGCTCTACTCGTTTTGTAAAGAAAATAAATGTCATTAGGTTCGCCTCAGAGAGTAAACTTGGAGGCTTGTCTGATTTACAAGCGTGCAACTTTTGCATAGTTATCACCTCAAGGATAATTGGAAATGGTTTACTCATTAAGAGCAACAAATCGCTTATACTGTAGATTAATGGCTTTCAAGATATGCTGTTAAGATGGAGAAGATTGATTTTGAGATTCAATTTAGAAAAGTAACTCTATATAGAACATGTCAGGGGTGTGCAGTAGATATGGTGTGAATGTGTAAGGAGACCAAAGAGTGGCACAAAAAATTTAAAGGCGTAGGTTTTTGGGTGATTAGAGCTACCCAGCTACATTTTAGGTTGTAAGAAACATTAAAAATGTGATTTGGAAAGTTCTAGGAACATTCAAAACATTTAGATGTTGCATTAACGTTATTGCTTGGTTAATAAGAACGTTCTCCAAACTCCAAAGTATTTTTAAAATGTTCCACTAACAACTTAAGAATAACATTTCTGATACATGATATATAACATTAAAAAACATTCTACTAACGCTTCTGCAAAGAATGTTAAGAGAACGTTAGCCAAGTAATCAGTAATCTGTGCAACAACAGCATGGGCTCAACCTGTGACCCAACCGGTTACTAATAATTCAGTTATCAGACTTTGTATCAATATGCTACAGATAGTGAAAATAAATAAATTCCAAACACTAATTGCATACTAATGAGGGGAATAGAAGGTTAAAACCCCTCGGGACAATATAGCAAATTAACTTGTCAATCACTTGAACTGATATGGCTAATTTAAAGCATGTCACATTGTAACAGGCACCTCACTGTAGCAGCATTCATTTTTGACAGCCTTTTTCTCAGTTCCTCTTGCCCTTCAGAATCCGGCACCAGCCTCTCAGCCTCTTATCTCTCCCAATTTTTTCTTTCTTTTTTCCATGTCTTGCCCTTTCCCCCAAAGACCATGTGTATGCTTTGAATTGCTTCAGTAACAGAGGATCAACCATGCTTTCCTAGTCACACATATCAAATGCTTAAGACACCACGAGCCACAAGGACGCTCGGCATCTCTGTTAGTCAAAAAAAAAATTAGGATGAAAAAAGGATGTGCTACAAAAGAGGCTTATTCTGTGAGAAACATCCTTGAGCTGACAAAGCAAACAGAATAATGTAAAATATGTATGCTGCGTATTAAGCAGAGAGCTCTGTTTCTATTCTAAATGTTTTAACAAACTTCAAAGAGTATGACATTTGCATTTCGGCTGCGTATACACAAATAAAACTTTGGCGCTAGTCGCTTGACATCATTAACGATAAACACAAGATCTTCATGAGTTTATGAGGAATCGGTTTTATATTCTTCTTACAATTTCCTCACCCGGAATCTGCATGAAAAATAATGCGTCTTTATGTTTTCTCTAAAACTTTCAAAAGGTTACATCAGCCACGGAGATGGGATTGAATAAATACTTTGATTACTGAGGGATCCGGCATTTTTCCACAATAACAATGATGATGATGACGACTTCATCATTAAACAAGTCAGTTAGATCATCCAGTGCTAAGTGCCTTCATGTAAGCCTTAAATCAATTACAGTATATTATCTCCACATTAGCACTGGAAGTCTGTGGTGGATTCATTTTGTCTGGCTGTCCTCTGAAAGCCAAGGTCATATGAAAGACAGATTGAAGGGTGCTTTTATGCTTCCATATTTAGCTTTTTATCTGCTTAAATCACTGCCTTAAGGCTGCAAATTGAGAAAACAGCCGGGGTCTCAATCCCAAACCCATTTGAGCATAATAAGTATGAACCATCCAATGGCATTTCTTCGATCTGTCGATCTAACAGCCTGCAGATGAAGTGCAGAACGAACACAAAGCCATTATTTCAGACCCCCACCGTTACGTGAATTGCAAAGTTGCCTTTGCAGATACATCAGCATTTTTTTCTCCATAATATTAACATAAAATGGAGATTTCTTTATTCTTCCATGCTGAAACACACAAATCGAGATTGATCAAATAAAGTGTGTTTCAAATAACCTGTATGTTTGACTATTGCTACAGGGTGCACACTAATGAGAATGTCAGAAAATGCATCCTCGTTACCTACGAGTTTTACACGAGATGAAAAAAACGTTTACCCGTGTCGAAAGGTGTTTGATCAGGAAGATCGGTTTATAAGTGCGAGCTACCAAAAGTTTACTGGTTCGAGAATGAAAAATTGTAAGTCGCCGCATAAACTATAGCCTGCTCAACGGCTTTTGACATTTAATCTTATTCTTTGGAGCATACAGGTTCCACCGGAGCACAGCCATACAGATGCAGCTTAAACCAGCTCAGCTCGGGACAAGACAAATATTCGGTTAAATTTTTAACACAATGTCAGTGGTTCATATAATAATAATGCTACATTTTCACAGCAAGGTTAATATCTGCCAAAATAGCCCAAAAATGTTAAATTAAAAATGTCTGGACTCATACACGCCACTAAATTTTATGTGACTGGAATACCAGCTAGCGTGCCATGGAGCTGTTCGTTTTTCATGGCCTGACGGGCAAACATAATCAATACAAAAGCCATGATACAACACATCATATTGCTGTCATCATCATTTGCCTGACATCTGCTCTCATTGGAGGTGAATGAGTGGCCAAATTAGGTGCCACACTGGACCATTTTGTTATTAGAAATGTCAGGAAGGGCAAAGCTGACAGTTTGCATCAACAGTTAGCCAACTCTAGAGTGTCACAATGAAGCTTTTCTGAAGGTGGTCATGAACAGCCTACGTGTGGGAAGTAATATTAAAAAAAAAAAGAGACAGAAATTGACTAGAAACGGCCTTGAATATACTGAACAGACCTGGTTTATCTGATTGTAAGATTCATAAATCTTGTTTTCTATGCATGGACAGTGCATGTAGGATTGAGATGAAACATGTCGTCCATCATTACAGAAGTCTTGAAATTGCAGACCAATTCTACAACAAAGGCTAGTCTAAGCTTTCAACTTTCAGAAAGAAAAATGTTTGAAATACATGCCAAACACATCACACAACGAAAGTTCTATAACCCAAACAAAAACAACACACCTGAAGGACAAACTAAAACATATCTTCTCCCATATTAATTTTTTCTACTGTAGACACACTCCACTGCCTAACACAGAAGACATCACAGAAGTCAGGTACTAACTTAATACTGTCAATCAACATATTTTGGTTGTTAGAACATTTTCATTAAGTAACAAAACATTAGGTGTTTTTTTGAAAGTTCCAAGGACGGTCAAAACATCCAGTTTTACTAATGAATGAACTGAAGCATAACAGTTTTGATATATGATATATATAATGTTACAAAATAGTTCTAGTACCATACTGCAAGAACTTTCAGAGAGAACTTTTACAGAATGGTAGCCAATGTTCTCAGAATGTTCCCTGTTAGCTGGGACACTTTTTCTTACCGCTTGACTCAATCAATTTCTATTTTACATGGGGCTACAGTTAACAATGGTGTTAAACTCTGGATGGCTGGGCTGATTGGTTCCAACAAAACTCTGAACCTCGGCCGAACTAGAAGTGTAATAAGCAGGTGGAGGTCATGGCCACGCTCATTGAAAGAGTTGAGAGTGAAGGAAACAGACTGCAGGACTGTCTCCAGCGTGTGGACTGAACTCTCCACTATACATCATGAAAAACAAGACGAGTTAAGCACACAGCCACACAGCGTTGCTTGGACAACAGGGACTGGGAACAAGTTGTGATTTATTGGCTGCTAGACACACACTGCCTTTGACCCATTTAGACAAAGGATTTGTTTATCTTATCACTGTACGAGATACTGTTATTTATTTATTTCTAAACCGACTGCGTCTCTCTCCAGTGAGTTCCATGTTTTCATGTTAATGACTATCCCGGCCCTAAGAGGGTTTAACTACTCGCAATTGGCATTGGTTTGTCATTAGATGTGCATTGTTCTGTAAAAAAGCATGCTTGAGCAGGCACTACAATTATGTGGCCAGTTAAGTTAATTAGACTATTTAAAGCAATGTCTTTGCACCATGGCAGTGAGCAGATGACTGGCTCTTTTGTCAGCAGTCGCATGTGTCCTGAATGCAAAAGCGCATTATTTAATCATTGCATTAAGCAACATACTTCAATGTATGTACAGTCAGTCCGCCGATCGCTGTTTGATTTAACTTTGATTTGAATAACTCGCTGACACATCCCTGTCTAAAAACGTGCCTCGCAGATAAAACAAAGCGTGTAACTGGAATAATAATTGGAACAAAGCGCAGGGAAATGAAAGAGAGATTCAATGCACATCCAGACTGTAAACATGCTGAAACTCTGAACACACAACTCCCAGAATGAGCTTAATAACCGACAATAAAGTCAGATTAGTTTCCGTTCAGATAAACAGCTATGAAATAAAGTACAACAATAAAGCTAATCTTTCCTTAAATTGTAAAATTAGGTCTTTGTATTACAATAACACAGCTCAACGGTCTTAATATCGTTGTGTTCTGTTTTATTTTGTTTTACTCTGACGTCCACCTGGTGAGGCGCATCTATAAACGTACCATTGGCAAATATCGTCTACGTAAGCCTTTGGCGAGGGTCAATCAAGTGACTCCAAAACCAGTAAAAATGCAAAATGACATCAGTAATGCAGTCACATTTTCCTAATCTCCTTGGATGGATTCAGGCCATGATTTTCATTTAGTCGAACAGAGATAACCAGACTGTCAGCAAGGTTGCAGTTTCCCTTTAATCTTACCCTAGAGCTAATAATCAGCCTGCAACCCTCAAAACCTTCATCAGACATTCATCACGCGCTGAAATAATTTAGATACCGAACTTTCATTCAGTTTGGGGTTATCCAGGAGCATAAAGGCAAATATGATTAATTAGCGAACCTAAGAATAAGAATAATCAATATTGATGAAATAATTCATAATTTAATCAGCGCATTACAGTCTGATTTAGTCAGAATTGTCTACGTAATGCTGTTTGTATTGACGCCAAAACATTTACTGAATGTGAATAACTGAAATCGCATTACAACAATTAATAATGCAATTCTCAGCAATGGGCTCATTGACCAACTTCCTGCAAAATCAATGAGCTTTTTCAAACCTCCATTTTTCAACGCGCTCGTTCTAAGATACAAAGTACGTTTGCATATCCCATATATCACAAAGCATATCGAAATCCCACAGCCCCTCACCTTTTATCTAGTTCATCATCATGTTTAAACACCTTCACTAGTTCTAAACAAGAACAAACAGGAGATTTTAGTTTTGGAGTTTTTAATTAGAGATCTTTCCATAATTGGAGTAAATAGAGCGCGGATGGATTAGAGGTCACTGCTGACAGTCTCAGTGGTAATGATATTAGCCTGCCCTTCACATTTAAATGGCCCATCTTAAATGCCTTCACATTTGCTATTTACTTTCAACATGATGCTTACAATGTTGGATATGCTGGGGCATGCTCAAATAGAATGAAGGTAACAGAGCTTGATTAAAGTTTATCTTTCAGGGTTATAACTCTACCGGCCTTCATTATTGCTTGTCAGATTATAAATGGTCCTGGTGAGAAATTATGCAAGATCACACACATGTGCTAAAGAAAGTGATTCACTCTACTTGGTTCCAGTCTTGAAAGCCTGTTCATTCAAGATAGGCTGATAAGGTAGGTATTGAAACTAAAGCGTTGGCGGGACTTAAATAGAAATAAAGAAGAAAAGAGTTTTAAAACACAAAAGAAATAAGAAAAGCATGTTGTGAATGTAATGGTATTAGGAACAGCACTGAAAATTGAAATGTCTAATACTTTCAGTCAAGACCACCAAAAAAATAGAATTCCAACTGGATACGAGTAAAGATGATGGTAAATACAGGAAGCTGATTTACACTCATGCAAACTCTAAACCTCTAGTCAACACTGTATAACTTACAATCAAATATTGTTTTAGCAAGATCAGCATAGGTTATTCACTATTTACTGTAAAAAAAACAACACAGAAAAAGTATTGGTAATTTTTTTGCCAGGATATTATCTGTTAATTTTACAGACATTTCCATCAGCCCTTAAACACAACACAATGCAGTTTAAAATTTAAAGTACAGGTTAAACAGCTGTAAAAATGCCAATATACTCCATGTGCAGCTAAGGCCTTATATGACACCAAAATGCCATTATAGTAAGTGGACTATAAGTATGCAAATTTAAGAATTACAATGAAGCAAACATTTTTCTGAGCAATCTGCTAAAAATTGTAAATGCAATCTGCAAACAATCTTTAAAAAATATGCTTTTAAAATGTAAGAAGGCCTAAAAATAAAAACAACTAAAAAGACATAATTGCCTGTTTTTGCTTGCCTGATTGCCTGTCCGTTTTACTTAGACATGAACTAGTTAGAAACATCTAAAATCTACTTGAGAAAAGTTGTGCTAAAGGGCAGATAGTTCAGGCAGATCTTTGTTGTCTCCCCTCTATCCACAAGTACAACAGAAGTACTAACACACACAAACACCTCTTGAAACTAACCTTTGACTGTCTTGAAAATGATCGTTTGTTTTTATTGTATAACTACAATACAGACATAAGAGTTCTACTTGTAGCCATTGTAACTTGTCCTAAAAATTCTGTATAGTTTTGACTTCTGACCTTGCTAAAGATGTCAGATATCTTTCTACAATCCAGTGTGATTTTCTGAGCTCTGTTCTTTTGTGCAGTGGCTTTTATTCGGTTTCCCTCAAAGGTAACAGGAATTGAATTGAATATCCAGTCCAGCTACATAGCCTGGAGAATTGCAAGTACTGCTTATCCTAATGGTGAACTGACAATCCTTGGATGAACTGGCCTTCTTTAGGGGAAACAAGTTTGGATGTTTGATTAGTCTTGGAGAATTGTGAGCATTGGACTTCCTTTGGGGATGGTTACTCATGGACATATGGCAGACCTATAAAAACAGAGCTCAATGCTTTCTTACGGCATTCTACAACAAGTACTATGTTTGCAATAAAGTAATCTGTTCTAACTGGATCACAACTAGTTTCCACAGGCTGGGCAACTAGTTACAAAACGTATTTTCTCAAGCAAGGGACTAGATTGAGTCTAATCCTACAAAAGAGGATTAACAAATCCTACTTTCATCATCCCCAGTCAATTTAGCACCAAATATAAGCAGACATGTGCACAGCTTGCTTCTACCAGCAAAAGTTTTTGGTTAAATTGATCATGCTCTACTAACAATAAATTCCACTCTGGTCTCTGCTAAAGTCCCTTTTTCCTGTGCAATAGAGAGTTTGAAGCTTTAACTTGATTTATACTCTGTTGCTGAACCGAGTTGAAACTGCACACAATTAATCTTTTAAAGTTTCATTCATTCGGTGGTGCTCAACAAAACTTTCTTTGTGTGCTCATGCATGCATGCAAAAAGGCCTGGCAGCAAAATCTTACTCAGCCTCTGGTTATGACATTTTTTTATATTAGGCACCACCCAGGCTATAAAAACTGAAGACCGTTTAGAATTCCTGGACAGTGTGGTCATGTCCCTACCAAAGTTAAGAAGCTCCCAAA
>JAZGTK010001145.1:0-44264 GCA_036877625.1 Ambastaia sidthimunki | reverse complement strand
CCGGCGTTGGAATTATGAAAAATGCGCCCATCGACAGAGCGCCTCAGCTTCGATTAGCCGAGATGGGACATGACAGGCCGCGATCAATACTTATACCGTCCTATAACGTGTCAACTAATGAATCAATCTCGGCTAAATTTTCCATTTTTCAAAAGCCGACGCGAGAGACTGGAATATCCTCTTTTGTAAAGATATTATTATCGATTTCGTCGGCAATTTGACATCGGGGGTAGTTAATTCCACTCTAGAATAAAATTGAAAACACTTGAGATTGAAGTGAGAGAGGTAGAGAGAGAGGGAGGGAGGAAAGGGCAGAACAGAGCGGGAGGGGGGAAGAGACGGTTGTTGACTTGATAAAAGATGGGAAGAGATGGAAGATAGGAAAAAGGAAAGAAGAGATACAGGGGTGGTAAAGGATCTATCTATCTATCTATCTATCTATCTATCTATCTATCTATCTATCTATCTATCTATCTATCTATCTATCTATCTATCTATGCTGAAAGTTATTATGGCAATAGAATTAAAAGCAGACTGCTTTAACTAAAAACAGAAAATTCCATAAACAAAAGGTTATTATTATATTTTATTTGTACTATGAAGTTTAGGTTTGAAAGTTTTGCATGGGAGACACTTACACACAACGTGCCTGTTGAATTGCAAATGATAGGTTGATACTAACCTTTAAAACTGTTACCCCCAAACTCCTACTACTTGTAATTTTATGTGGTACAACATTAATACTTTCAAAATAATATAAAAGTTGGTTTGAGTGTGAAAGCGGTTTGTTTGGTAAACCAGTTCTAAATGTAAGATAACAGCTGTGGGATGTATCCTGTAGTATATATATGAAGGAACATCTCACAAAAAGACAGAAGGAAGAGACAGAAAGAGATTGAGGGATTAAAAGACAGAAAGGAAAAGAGGGGGGACAGAGAGAAGTCGAAGGAAAGCGAGGGGCAGTCAGCATGCGTGTCAGAGTGAAATATAGATGGAGGAGACCAGTGTGTGTGGGGTCAGAAAGGTGCAGTATAACTGTCGACAATCACAGCCTTATTTACCTGTCAAAAACACTATCATCCCACACAGCCCAGCCAAGCAATTTCTGCTGTCGCTCCCTCCCTCTTCTTTCTCTCTTTCTCTGCCTCCAATTACAAGCTAGAGGGCTATTTCTCTTCAGGACAAAAACACTGCCCGCCAGCCCTCCCTCTCTCTTCCGATCACCCTCTTTTTCTCTCCCTCTCTTGCCCCTACTCCCTTAGCCAACAGTTGCAGAGTGGAAATGAACAAGCTGTAAACACACACCACTTAGCACCGTGTGTGCGTGTGAGCGCATATCTGTCTGTGTGTACAAAGAGGTTTGTGGAAACTAAAATGACAAACCTGATTGCTGAATGATTGACAGCTTTGATGACCTCAGATCAGTGGATCCTTGTTGTTTAAGCAACGAAACAGGGCTGCTTTTAAACACCATCCCAAGGTATATTGATATGATAAACACACTGGTGAGGTGATGAAGGGCCAGATCTGATCTAGCTTTACACTTTTAAAGATAAACGCACTTAAATGGTTCTTTTTTAAATGGTCAGGGTGTATGGTTTCAAGAATGTGTAGAACCTATTGAATCTTATACTGCACAAAAGGTTCTTTAACAACCTTTTCTCTTAGATTCTCTTAAGAACCAAAAAGGAACCTTTTGCCTTTGTATAGTTTTTTGGAATTTAGACAAATTCAGAAGTTGTCTGATTTCATTCAAACATTATTTATTGGTATTCTGTATAAATTCTGACAGTATTTACTCAGCAATGATTAATCATGGGCAGCAAAAAAAAGTAAATGAGTTTACAAAAATGAGTAAGGCCAAGACTAAAACAGAACTGTTGCTGAGAAACCGAAGTTTAGTTGAGCTGCAGTTGAGATTAAACTCAAAACTACTGAGAACAACTAATTCAAACTGTGCCATTGGATGGTGACTGCAGTGATTATGAGGTTTGGAATATGTTTGTTCTTGTCTAATTGTGGCAGATAAACTAGCACTGAAGACTAAACCTTTAAAAGAACGAAGATTAAAAAATAATTTCTCTTTAAGGTCAATTAAAGTCTATCAGGCCTTTTATTAAACGAGCACCCAACAGCACAGTGGAGAGACATGTGATGATGACCTTGTAGCTGACATCATGGCTAACTCCTAATCTTAAATATCACAACCCAACTGATCCAGGTTCAGCATTAGAGTGTTTCTGTGAGTCTACTGACTGACAGAGAGTGATAGATAACAAAGGTGACTATTGCACGGTTAGGCTTTGACGTGGACTCACAGATACAAGGCAGGGATGATACAGGGGTGGCATGTCTGTGTAGTAAACTGTCACTCAGCACACATATACTTCCACAATCACTAGTACACACAGTCAGCTGTCTGTATGATACCAGTTTAGGCTGGTGCTTCAGTTAATGAGTGCCTGACAACAATGTCACACATAATAGTAACACATGATATGAGAAAATCACAACTGTGGGGTAACAAACAAACAAAAAAATCTTGTTTTTATCATTAACATCTACATAGACCGCATCACTTCAAAACCTATTTAATAATGTCCTTAATTAAAACATGTAACACAGTAAAAGTGTCATTTACAATACTGAATACTTCAGTTTTATACAAATGTTTGTGACATATACGTAGATATAGGTGATATGATATACGTGGAAAGTCTGATATATCGGATAATCACAAGCTTCTATAATCACTGAGATACAGTGTGAACATTTCCTGTGGAACTACATTTGTGAGAATGATTGTTTTCACAATACAATTAATTTTACAAATGTAATCAGCCTGAATCTTATACATGTTTTTCTCCCATACAGCTCCACAACATTACACACTATAAATAGCAATGGCTCTCTGTTGCATGTTCTGCACGTAATGCATTTGTATGTTTTTGTTGCAGCTTGCATTTATTTCACTCCCTCATTTCATTTTATTGAATGCATATTACTGAGCAAACGGCACCTTGCCTTTTGGCCGTTTATAAATAAAAAATGTTAATTGCTTTTCTTGCCTAACAGAAGAACAATCAAACCAATAAATGACAGAAAAATCAATCAATTAACAAATGCAACATTTAAAGCAAAAATAATGCATGTCGAGAGACAACAAACAGTACTGTGTTACTCTAAAACCAAAAAGGGTTTAAAACTCATAGATACACTATATAGTCAAATGAACAGACTTGGTTATTCCAATAATTTGTAAGAATCTACTATTGCACAAATCTAAAGGCTACAGCATACAAAGACATTCATGAGAACTTAGTGCTTGATGCCCCTGTGTACACAGTGAGACTCATAAAGAAATGTTGCACCATGTCTGGTGTGAATTCGACTGGCCTGCACAGAGCCCAGACTTGAACCTTCATCAAACACCTGTGGTATAAATTGGAATGCAGACTGTGAGCCAGACTCCCATCACCCAACATTAATGCTTGACCTCACTGATGCTCGTAAGTCTGAATGGGAGCAAATGCCTTTATCCGTGTTCCAACATCTACTGGAAAACCCTGTTACAGAAGGAATTAATGCTTTTGACATTTTTTAAAATTAAAAGATCAACAAGGCATGAGGTCATGCATTAATATCGGGCAATAGGGCCTGGTTTACTGTTTCATTTCATTCCGAAGGTGTTAAATAGCAGTTCAAGTCTGAGCTTTCACAGGCCAGTCATGTTCTTCTACAACAGACTTAGTAAACCATTTCTTTATGGACCTGGCTTGTGCACATGGGCATTGTCATTTGGGAACAGAAAAAGTCCCTTTTCAAACAGTTGCAACAAAGTTAGAATTCATTAGAATGTTGTAGCATTAATAGCTTCAGTGGAATTCCTAGAAAAGTCAAATCGGTTCAATAAAACGGGATACCCACATACTGCTGGCTATATATCCTATTTGCCGACTTGCTTAGCTTTCCTTAACATACCCCATTGTCAGCTGTCAGACAAATTAAGGGCTACTAACAGTATGAAAGGTCAAATATGTGCACCAGTATCAACAAGTGACAGTTGATGAAAGACAGTGTCAAAATAAACAGAATTGATACAAATGAAAGGCTGGAGAAAAGCAAAAAAGCTGGAGAATCAAAATTTACTGACCAGTGAAGTGGCAAAACTGAGACACCTCTGGAGCCCCTCAGCACTGGGGAGATTGCTTTGACAAATTCTGTGAGTCGCTCTGATGTGGAAGCCATATCACAGCTACCAATCCCAAAATCTGCCACCATCTTTTGTTACAGGCCTGTCAGCTTCTACAACAGTGTGAATCCAATATGAGATTTATGAGAACAGATGTGAACCTGACAAAAAGCATTATGTGTGATAATAAATTATGATATCAACAGTGAGGAGGAACCTAACTTCCCATAAATAAATAGTGCAACATGGGACAAATAAGATAATACTGCCCTAAATCATAGATGTTACAGTTTAAGTAGATGCTGGAGGTGATTTTCTATAGAAAATAAAAGATTACAGGATGGTAAAATTACCTCACAGTAATAATACTTAAAACAGCACAGATAAACAGTGCACAGCGAAGCAAAACACAAATAGGTGAATTTCTAAATCAATACATATTTACACAGATAAGTTGTAAGTGTGAAAAGAGACATATTAAGATATAAGATTAAGATATATTAAGACATACTTACTTGGCCAATAGAGAATTCTAGTTCTGGTTCTTTAGAAGTCATGTGGTCTCTGAAAATGGCGATCCTATTAAGGTCAAGACAAATATTATGGGAAAGAAAAAAAATACATTGCTTTGCCTTTGCGGTGACCCTTTTTTGTGAATTACAGTGTTTAAACATTTTGGAGTTTATCTGTGTGATGTATCAGGTATTATTTCAAGTAGCTGATATTTGAAGAAGTAATTTTCGGTTTGCAAATGTTCTGCAGAATGATACAAGTGTTTCATAAAGTAGGCTATCACTATGCATGCAGCATCACTCTGAAACAAAGTTCTGGCAAAACCGCACTTTCTAGCAAGTGATATTAATAAAGTTTTCACTTTGTGTGAGTGTACGTCATTCTAAACAAATCTGTCAAACATACTGCTCATATATTTGAGAATAAATCTTTTTTAAAAATTGAAAATAAGTTTAAAAAAGAGCAGAGAAAGAGAGAAAAAGAGAGTGAAAGTAAGGAATTTAGGAAAAGAGGACGAGGAGGGAGCAAAAGAGAGTGATGGTGGATTGAGTGTGTGTTAATGCGCTGTGGATTAGTACGGGCGGCACAGGCACCTGAGCAGAACCAGCCAGCCCTCACAAACCAATCAGGCCTTCATTAGGCTAGGCGGGGGGATCGATGCTCAGCCCACATCAATTAAACAGACCCCAAACCATACACACTCTTTAACACACACACATAACTCTCCTGCACCTGTAGGTTTTTTGGCAGTTTAAATGTGTACAGACTTTGTCTTATATTCACTATTCTTTATATACTCAGGAAAAATAGTATTATATTGATATTAAACATTCAAGCCTTTAATAAATCACAACTATCAAATAGACTTTCACAAAGACAGGCACATAAGGTCTTCATGTTTCCTCTAGTGTACGCAATATATGGTGTGTTAAGGGCAATTATAGAGCTTTAAAATATATGAACCATAAGCAAGACACGTGATCAAACCTTGCAGAAAACCCATGTGTCCCATCTGAAAGTTCCTTTTATCCACATAAACGCACACAACATCGATAACACCCAATTACATCCACGCTCACACACAGAAAGTCTTGAACACACAATTACACGCGCTACGGACAACCTTTCATTAACACTCAATTACACACACGCATAAATCACCAGCGAAGCGCGCACCACACCGTGACCGCAGAAGCGCGCACGCGTCGTTACCCTTCACGCGCTCAAAAGCTATACACAACGCGTGCGTGTGTGTGTGTGTGTGTGTGTGTGTGAGAGAGAGAGAGAGAGAGAGAGAGAGTCAAAATAATCGTGTCTGTGTTAGACGATTACCGGGCCGCGCTTCCTGCCCCGCCATATCACCTGCGTCCAAACAGCATTGACACGTCACTCTGCGCCAGCTAACGCGTTGTGACAGCGCTTAGATTATAATATCTGGCACGTATTACTCGGCATTAACGCTATTATGTATATATACACCTCGCCTTTGCTCAGCCTGATCAGGTGGACCATTTTTGAAATGGAGAAAAAGGAATGAAGTAACCAATAAAAATGCATGGTTAAAGAGCAAGGCGGAAGGGAAAACAAGAACAAGCCATTAAGGTTACCCCACAACTGAGTACTGTGCCCTGCTAAAATCTCTTCAAAAAAATAATGTTTGTGAAACATTCAAGTGGCAAACTCTGAAAGTGACATCCTTTATTTCAGAAAGGCCAACACCAAATTTCTAAGCAGTAGGCCTGTTAGACAGTTGATTAAGCTTTAGTGTAAAGCGATAAGCAAGTTCTATTAGCAGCAAAAGCACATCTAAATAAATCTATGTATTTTAAAGGATGTACATAATTATACAGACTTGGGTGCAATCTTCCTAATATGTTCGCCTCAGAAATGATGAAGGGTTGAATCAGCCCCCAAGAAGATGATTTACTGTTTGTACACTGACACGCTCGACTCGGTATTGCTTTTCAAAACCCTCATTTATTAAACAAAGAATATTTGTATATATCTAGGCCTTGTTGTTTTAATTAGGAAAATTAATAAGTAAGAATAAATTAATATTGCCTTGTCTAGCACCAACAACTTCAATACTCAAGCATTTCAAGTGAGGATATATTTGCAGAGCGCAATTAACATTTAACGATTAATTATGATTAGCGTGCAGATTTGCGGTAATGGCCTCTGTGTGCTTGCAATAAAGCTCAATGTGTTTATTCCCTCACAAGTCTGAATATTAATCTCTGTCTGTGGGTGTGATTATCTGAACCCCAATCTACATATCCAGCAGTTAGTGAGTGAGTTTACTTACATCTCCATTTGTGTTTGAGACCTATTTGTTCTGCTCACTGTGGATGGTTGTTCATGCATCAGGAGTCCATTAGTGATGCGCAGTTTGAATGGCTTGGTGCACACGGACGTCATATGATTAAAGAAGCATTTATTCTTTCTGGATGTCTTTATTTGGAGTGTGAGAGCGTGGGGCTGTTAGATGTCTGTCTTGTCACACCAGCAGGATGATATAGTGTGGATGGGAGGCATCCATCAATCGAGAAACCACGATATCCACAATCAAAAGCTTATGCCATGGGGCACAAGGCTTCTATGGGTGGCAGTTGTCTCCAAGGCAACCATGACAGATTCCTGACAGGTGAAATGATGACATCATGACCATCTCCTTTGGCAAGGTGTAGAGGCCACATCCAAGGTAAAAAACACATATGGGGTAGTTGTTAAGTACCAAACTTGAAACCTCCCTGGTCTTGTGTAGTGGCCATTGGACCAGAATACTGGCAACACTTGAAGATGGCTGTAGTTACTTCTGAGACATTCATACAAAAAGGTTGGGCACCCCCCCCCCCCCTTTCTCTGCCTCTCTCGCTCACTCACAATGTTCATTGCCCAGAAAAATAATTTCTTGGTCATTTCAACCCTTTTGTGAGCTGCAATCAATTTCTCTTCTTTTCACGATGGTTTGAGAGTGTGCGCACAGAAGTTTGACCTTCTCTAAAAGATCTATCAATTCATCCATCCTGCAATCTGTCTATTTATGTTGTGATCGCTCCTCTTTCTCCTGTTCGCTGATGTGAGAGCATCCATAGGCTCATCTGGCCGTCAGTCCGTCATCTTGTGTGGCATTCTGCAATTATCCAGCTACAATATAAGAATAAAGATCAGGTGATGGTGGAAAAGAAAAAAGAGGTTGTTATTTGGACAAATGCACAGAATAGATTTCTTCACTGTATATAAAAGTCACATATGAACTCCTATACAAAAAACATAAACATACATATTATTAAAATGAACAACATCAGGAGAGCAAAACAAAGAGAACAAAAAAATAACGTGAAGAGGAAAAAAATGCAAGACAGAAAGAGAATTCATTAATAAATATACGAATGACAAAAAAGTGATTTCTGTAGCATGGATAGCACTGGTGAGCAGCATTCATTGTAACAATAAAATTATACCACAACTAAAATGAAAGCCAGAATGAAGGCACTTCACATTACAGGTTCAAATGTTCTGAGGAAGCTAAGAGGGCAAGAACTTTCAGGATACATAAACCAAAAAGGTGTCAAGAGGATAAAGGTCAGACCTCCCCAGCTTTTTCTCCATCTCACTTTCTCTTTCTGTTCTTTTTTCTTTTTAGCTATAACAACACACTATTCATATCAATCCATGAAGTCCTCTTCATCTTCTCAAGCATCACTTGTTTCTTTCACCGCCTGGTCCTTCATTCTCATTGCTCGCTCCCGTCCACCCTCTTTCCCCTTCAGTTTTCCCCTATCCTTTCCTATACCACACACACACACACACACACACACACACAGTCCTTTCCAATCTCCCTCTTCCTTTTGCTCTACCTCTCCCTTACTCACAGGACAATATTATATATTCCAATCCAGTTTTTGCATGATTTGGGAAGTAGATGAAGCCATATCCCACCTCTCCCTCCCTCTCGCCTCTCGCCTCTCGCCTTGTTATTTAATGTTTCAATTTGGAGGAAGCAAACATTCAATCAGACAGATTAACTGTTTAATGCATGTCATCAGTCAAACTGTCTACAAGAGGGGGACCCTTTGCCCCCCTATCCACACACACACACACCCCAACACCCGCACTCTGATGCTCTGCCCTGCTCACTCCCAGAATTCCTTTGGCCCATGCAGACACTGTCTACTCTAATATAAATACACACATTCAGTGAGCTACCAGACAGCACAGCGTAGACACGCATGGCTCCTTTTCAGCTATTCTCACATACATACAAATTCAGGTTTAAAACAAACCATCAGGCCAGCTTTGTACCTTCAAATGCAGAGGGCATTGCAAACACTAAAGAGTAATACAGAGATTTAGGGAGGAAATGAAAACTTCAGAGCGGGAGAGTCTTGTTTATGAATGTAATAGCGAACAAACAGACGAAACAGTGACAAATGATTAAGAATTCATCAGATCAGTCACAATTAAGGTTTACTGAGAAACAAGCATCAATTTATGCATATTAATTACGCATAAATTCGTTTTGATGTCAGATACAAGGTTCCAGACAACAGCAGGTCGTATATGCAAACATATTTTAACAGTCTGTCTCTCTTTTGCTCTCACTTACAGACCCGCACAGATATACACAGTGTACAGGCCAGTGGATGGGAAAATCAAAGTGACAGGAAGGCAGAAAGAGGAGGGAGAGAGAGATTAAAGGAAATGAAAAGAGTAAAAGGAAAAGAGAGAGAAGGAATGAGAGGTAGAGCATGGAGAATGTGGAGTGGACTGTAAAACAGGCACAGACAGAGTTGTTGCACTATAGAAGTGACACATTGTTATAGATTACACTCAATGTTTTATATACACACATTGATATATATATACATACATACACACACACACACACACACACACACACACACATATATACTGTATATCACATTGCAAATTACATATATAAAATTATAAAGCATTTTATACTGCTATGGATAGTCACAAGTCCAAATCTATAAATAAATTGCACTTTTTGTATAGTTATTATTTTTTCCAAATACAGAAAGTAAAAATTCTGATTTATAGCAATTGTCTTCATTCTCATCCGTGTGTCTGTATTCCCCCACTTTCATGATGTCTGTTCGATGACCACAGCTCTCATGGTGTCTAAACCAGGTAAGTATTGACAGAGACCTCAAGTGACTCGCGGTCCAGCAGTCAATATGCAGACTGAGACGAGGTCTAAAGGTCAATGACAAAAGGAGACAGAAACAGGGTGAGAGAATGTGACACAGAGAATAGAGATTCTGCATTTTGCGTGATTACTGTAATTTCATACTAAACAGTTGCCCAGCTAAATGATTTGCCTCAAATTTGAACGGTAGATGTAGCCGAGATGATGATGCTGGAGAAGAAAATGGGAGTTTGGGGTCAGAGGTGCAGTCAAAGGGCAGTAGTCTTTCCTGAGTGTTTCATAAAATTTCAATTGCTTATTATGTCCTGAGTTATTAAAAGTAAATAATATATACAAGCTTGTTTTGCTTTTGTGAAACTGTTTTTAAGATTAATACTCACTCACGCACCAATGCAACATCTAATAGAGACAAGCTACCTAGGTAGTGTGCTTAGAGGAAGCACGCACGCATTCTGTATTGACACTGAGGGAGTGTCAGTGTGTATTGAATGCCAACGGTAAATGAACACCCCTCCACTCCACCCTCTTTCTCTCTGTCCATCTCTCCCACTTGGCTATCAGTCTCTTTTCCTCTAATCATTTCCTTCCTTCTTTTCTTTCTAATGCAATTACCTTTCATTCACCTCTTCCTACTCTCTCCCTCATTCTCAGTCACTTCATTCTCTTCCTTATAATCTTACTCTTTGTTTGCATTACTTTCACCCTGTGGGGTATTGGTTTCCTTTACTTACTCTGCAATGATTTGGATTCGCTTCTTGTTTTGAGCACTGCAGCAGTGCGTGATTAATCCAGATCCTTTTCACACTTAACTCCAATTAATCTCAGCTTACATCTGTCTGTCTGTCCATCTATAACTCACTTGCACTTACATTTCCGATATTAACATAATAAAATATTGCCCGTGTAAAGTTATTTAGCTCAAACTAGCTAAAAGTGTGTAAAACTTTAAAGGTTTGTAAATAGTGCAAAAATAGTGCAAGATGAACGTCGTTTCAAAACGTGATTAACAAAAAGAAAGAAAACGCGTTAAGACTCGGAATTGCAAAAGGAAGGATCGTGGCAATTTGGCAGGAAAGAAAAAGGAACAGGAAAATAACGTGTCTTTTCTTGCCTTCTGTTCACTCTGAAGAAATGTGAGAGCGAGAATGAAAGTAAATAAAGTGGTTCGCATTCACAGCAACGACCTTACTGGCTGACAAACACCTTTCCCCTCAAAATTTGTTAATTCAGCTTCCTGCCCCGTGCGCGTAACTGTGCCAGAAACAGATGGCTGCCGGAATTCCTCAAGCGAAGTTCAAGAAGTGTTTGATATGCGATATGCGTTTCTGATGAAAACACCAAAACAATTGTCGCACGCGTGTAATTCAGAAAATTTTATTGAATCTGTTGAAACACTCGTCGCCAGAACATCGCAAAGAATATGCAATGTCAATACGCACAAACTAAATCTAAAGCACAAACATGACTGTCTAAAAGTATCCAACACAGTCAAACTGCCAGATTACACGGAAAGTATTAACAATCAATTAAAAAGAAAAGTGTGCCTTGATTTAAGCGAGATAAAGTGAGCGTTGCGCTGTCCGTGGTACTTAAATGGCCGCGGTACTCCGGGCCCAGTGGAAGCCAGTTAGTGTCTGACTATTGAGTTATTTGATCTTATTTGCTAGCACATTCGAATTATTGACAAACTTGGACACGTTTTTAAATAAATGTGTGTAATGTCAAAGGTCGATCTTTGATGTGGGAGATGATATACAGGGCAGCGTATGGCCCGGACGCGTCTCACGATTGAACAACAGAAATATTTGAGGCTTCATTTAGCACTCGGCTTCAGGGGCATCCATTTCAATTAGCCCGTTGTAATCTCCAGCACTTCGCGGGTCCGTTGCGCTGCTTGTTCTACCATGATGCAAACACTCGATACTTTGATTTGAACTCTGAAACCCTGACGATCCGGTCCTTTGGTTAAAAGAGCACGAGTGGGCTCATCTGAGTGACCCTGACTGACCTTGACCACATACACTACGGCCTTGGGTTTGGGTGACGATGCTCCGGACGGAGCGCCTTCCCGCGGGAGATCTTTTGATCGTTTCATCAAACGCTGCCCAGAAGCGTGTGCCGCCCACTCCTGAGAACATCAATAAGATAAAAAGATAATTTGCAAACACTGACAATCGACGCTAGTTCCGCAGGAATTTCTTATTTAAACAGTAATATCAGGGAAACATTTGCATAAGATGAAGGAAGACCCATGTCGACGTGGGGACGGACGGATAAATGGATGAGAGGATTTTACTGCATGAATGAATAGATAATTGGATAATATAAAGTTTGCACTCTAAAGAAAGGCGGTGCTGAGACGGGGCTACGCTTGCTGTCATTCTGTCATTATTAACTGCAGGCAAATTAATCTGCTGTTAATTGAGATACTGGGTGTCCGTAATTACTTCTGCATACATTGAATAAAAAATATGGCGTATGAGCAACGATAATGTGCAGTTAGTACAAGGGTGTCCTGATTCAGAGACCACACAGGTAAGACACATCGACACACCAACACAACACAACGAAACACAACGCGCAGAGACTGTCGCCCCTTCTTCCCTCTCTCCTCCTGCACACCTCCACCGCTACCTCTCCTCACTCGGCAAGGAACCGCGACGCGAAGGGCCGCACATAGCTGATCAATATTCGATTTAGTTGCTAATTTAGGGCCTTTCTATAGCTGTCATCCCGTGATGTATGAGTCCTAACCCGAGGTCGCCGTGGAAAAGAAGAAGAAGGGGGAGAAAAAGAAAAAAATATCAAACACCAGTCAACTTTTCACTTAACAACAGACCGACCTGAATATTATTTATGGGCGAAAGCGCCACTTTATGGCTGGATTGCTCCTATACGACCGAATGATAAAGCACGGCATACAAGCAGACACACAAGGGGTAAAACGTGTAAGCACGACTACAGCATATGCTGGATTGGATAAGAGGATGTACAAGGGAAGAGGAAATATTTATTCCCAAAGGCTTACCCGAGTGGCCTTTGCATAGTTGGAACTGTAGGTGATTTTCCACGCATGTCTTTAAGCCCACTGAAATTCATCTCAACGTAGTGGGAGTTGGGGGGGGGTGATTGTAAGCACTCAGTAAGAAAGTTTCCTGTTAATACGTGGCAGAAAAATAAAAACTGTCAAAAATTTACAATATAACCATCCGCACAAACTAACATGCAAATGAGCACGCACTCTTTCTATCACACACACACACACACAAATATCTGCTTTATTCCGCCTCTTAATGTCTTCCCGATCGATCACTGTTCTCGGGATGTTATCAATAATTTGAAAGCTTGATTAACTTCAACGTTTCCATAACAATTGTTCGCGTTCATACTCTGCAGAATTTTTAATTAACACTTGGTTAATTAGTTCGAGATGCTGTAGGACTATGATGGTTATTTTTATGGGGGAGGGCGGAAATTAGCATACAATTTCTCCTGATAAATTGATATATTATAAGGAAAGAAATGTTGTAGGAATTCCTAAGCGGAACGAACCATAAACAGACATCAATCAAGTAGCTACAAGACAACGTATAATCCTTTACGAGAATTATATAATTATTTATGCAACCAGCTTTAATTGTATAAGAAAACATACTGAAACCAGTTCAGAAAAAATGTTGCCTTACAATAGTAAACGGAAACTCTAAACAAATAAAATACAAATTGAGCATTTACAGCATAACAACTTTAAGAAACTATAACGTGTCTAAACTAGTTTACATGTTATGCTTGCATGCTAATTACATTTTTAATAGAGTCAGGACACAAACAGTTACTGTAATTTGCATGTACAGTGTCACTATGCAATTTATGTTTTATATAATGTTTTTCAGCCACTTAGGATAAATTACATTATGCACAAATGTGGCCATTATGTGCAAACTTGCACAGCCAATGTGTGAGGCTGCTATATTACAACATCATCAGTACTATTGTTAGTGTCATTGAATGTAAACTGTTATTAAGGCTTTAGTCTCATGCTTCTTAATTACAATGTGCATCACAATTACAAACCTCCACAAATGCTCTAATGGCTGTAGAAGTCCATTCTGAGTGATTGGGACTCCCAGGTAAATCAATGCAAGTTCTAGGATTTGAGGTTGTGTACTTGAGAGGAATTTATGGCTTGTTTTAGCAATTAACTCCTATGTAAAGATTAGCAAAGGCTAATCCTTTTGGGATTAAGGGCTTTAAACAACCAATACCATGTGTTATACTGGCAAATAATGAACTGCAGACTACTAAATGAAACCATCAAGGTTTTAATGTCAAGAACTAGGAAACCTGGGCCAGGTTTATATTTGAAAATGACTTTCTAAATAGGCACAAACATTAAAGCTATTAAACTTAGCTACTAAACAGAAAAATATACATTTTTGTATATGTATTGTTCATTGAATATGTTGACCTTTTGTGACAACATGCCTCAATACTGGATCAATTTGTCACACAACATGGGGCAAGTTGTCACAATGGAACCTATCATTAAAAAGCTTATTGTAGGCTTTGTTTCTACATATAAAAAGTAAACATTTATACAACACAGAGCCACTGATGAAACAGCAAAATGTAAATGGCAACAAAGAAATATCAAAAAAACTTGCTGTAAATTATAAACTGAAATTTGCCTCAACATTACATATGTTACATACAAACATTACTGTAATGCACAACATTACATACAAAAAATAACTAAAACCAGTTCAAGCTTTTGCATAAAAACGATATTCATATTTCATTATATTAGACCTCTCTTTATCTGACAACTAGCCCCAATCTCCTCTTCATTTCCACTGAATGCTTGCCTCTTAATTTAGCTAAATTTCAGAATCATTGCGGGTTAAACTATACATGAAACAGAGCTGTATAATAAGAAGCATTTAGTATGAGTGCATTAATATCATGTCTCCACATGACAGACAGAACCCTTCCTCTGATTTGCATAGAACAGGCCTAGACAACCAGCTGAGGCCTCTGGCTCATTTGTATAATGACTTGAAAGGGGTTAATCTTTTAGTTACTTTCAGTGGCTTTAAAAATTTCCACCAACCATATATTGGAATCAAAGCATGTCCAACACGATTTCTAAGTTGAATAAGCCTTATTATGAGATCGGTTCATTAATTTAGTCTAATGCTGCATTGTCTGTGTTGATAAATTAATAATCTTTTAGCCCTTTAACTTGGTCAATAAACATACAATAAATTGGTCAGTTGAACACTGTAAAATCACCTTTCTAGTTCTTTGTCTTGAAACATTTAGTGTTATTCTCATGTAGTGGCATTCGTCAGAGATTGTCTTGCTAGAATTTTTGAGATGGGGATATATCATTGATGCTAGTGTGTTTTTAAACTGTAATAATCAAACTGCACCAACGTATAATTCCCACATCTAACCTCAGAACAAAAGTCTGACATACACTGAAATAATTCTATGTTGAGTTGACACTGAATTCTATGTTCACTGTCCCACATGGTCTTCTAACTGTGAGATGAAGACCATGTGGGACAGTGGAGGCAAGGAGATCATTACAGTTTACAGTGATGATTATGAGGGTTGACTGACCTCTGAGTCCCGTCTCCCTCACTAAGAGACGAATGACTGACAGCCAGACAGTCAGTCAAACAGAAAAACAGACATTGACATAATAGTGAGAAACAGGAGAAAGAAAATGATAACCAAGAATGATAGAAGGCAAAAATAGCAGACTTACAGTACCTAAGTTGTCAGTGTGAAACTTCAACCAGACAATGGGGTGTAGATGTCACAGGGAAACATGTGCACACTCATACCTGGTGCTAGATCAGTAAAAAATGTAAGCGGGATGGGACTAAAGGGCTAACGTGTCCCTCCAGACAGATCTGAACTCTCTCTCTGTTGCTTCCTCCATGATTTTCTAACCTCTCTTTCCCCTCATCTCTAAGTTCTCCACAAACATCGTCCCCCTAAACTAGGTGGGCTCCTGAGACCTCTGAGGGAAGACGGGAGCCCCAGAAAACAGGTGCATGAGGGAGAGAACAAGAGAGAAGAGGGGATATGGAGACTGAGGCATTTCTAATTTGAATAAACCCTTCGGCAGAGTAAAACTGGCAGCCAGCCTCCCCTCTGTGCACAGGAAAGGAAAGCAAATAAAAAGGAAAGAGGCAGGGCAGGAGGAATGGAGAGATAGATGAGGGATATAGAGATGTCTCCACATGTATTTGGCTCTGGAGTAGGAGAGTTTGGGCTGAAAGGAGGTAATGCAGAGGTGGAATGAGAAAGAGACATAGAGACATTTTAGAACAAAAGTGCTAGATGGGAGAGAAATTGGACCACAATGAAACATTGAGATGGGACTAAAAGGATGGGGGAATAAAAAGAAAAACAAACTGGTTGGTCAAAAGTTTTTCCATTTTACCCCTAAACTTTTTCCTACACATAGTCAATAAGAGTGATTCTATTTAAGACAATAATTCACATTATTGTTAAATTTTAGAGGCTTACAAATAGAATAGAGTCTAGAATAGAGTCTAAATTCTGAATGCGTTTTTATGCTATGTATATGTGTGTGTGTGTGTGTGTGTGTGTGTGTGTGTGTGTGGAGATGATACGATGACCGTCCGCTGACACTGAAACTTGTGTGCGGGAGGCGAGAAACGCACTTAAACACCCTAGTATACACAAAAAAGCACGCGATAAGGAGGGAGAAAGTCTCTCTAACACCTACACACATATAAACAGAGTGACTGAGAGAGGGAGAGAGAGAGAGAGAGATACACACACAAGCACCGACTCGGGCTTCAGCAGCGCTGAAGTGAAGCGGCGACACCGGGAGAACCATAAATCTTCATATAGAGGCTGTTTTGATTAATGCAGCCGAGTCGAGCTAGGGGGCTGGACCTATCCCATTACGCCCTAATGGAAGATGGAGCGCCGCTGTCTCCACCACTAGGCCCCTGTCATTTGTTCCACTTTGCAGTCCATTTGGCCGAGAGACTACAAGCCACTCCATCAAAAATATTTTCAGAGTTAATTTCCGCCCGCTTAATTCGCCTTGATTCGGATTGCGTATCGAATGGCAGGATCGATTTTCGCCTGGCGTCTAAATTAAATAAAAAAGGGGGGTATACTTTAAGACTGCGCTTTCTTTCTTTTCTCTTTTCCATTCTTTCTCTCCTCCTTTTCCAGCTATCCTTCACTTTAAGCCCATCTCATTTCCCTCCCTCCTTTCGCTGTTATGGATATTATGGTGAGCGGGTCATGACGGTGTAGTTACACATAATCCGAGATCGGAAAGACAATTGAAATGGGGTGATGTATAGATCTGTTCAAAACTGTAAACGAGATCATATTAAACAGGACAAAGCGGAAAAATGAGTGTATGCAGGCATTCTTGTTCTGCTGTTGAAATTAAATAATATCTATATTTCACAATACCCTAAAACAACACTGATTTTTAATGTGTAATTTGATTTTAATAATTAGTCATCAGTGGATAAAGTAGATAAAAGATTAAATATATACGGGACTATATCATGGGCTATGGTAAATATGGCACGTGTTGCAAGGACATGAAAAGATAATAAAGAAAAAGTACTGAAAAGAAATGGAGAGAAGGGTAAAAAGCGCAGTGACAAATTGCTCGAGTGTGTCGCGAATTCCCTTTTAGATTTAAAGCCGCATGTAGCCCATCGTCATATCTTTCCAGAGTAATTTATTTTCCCATTTCTCTCTCTTCCTCGGACCCTTTCTCTGTGAATTTATCTGTTCGCCCCCTGTGCGCGTGCTCGAGTCACGTGCGATTGAAGAGGGGGGGAAAGTCAATAAAAGTCTCCAGCGACAACTGTTTCCCCCCTTGGGCTCTCGCTCTTCACTCTTTCTTTTCCTCTTTTATTTCTATTTGTTTATCTCGAGTAAACCCTTCTTCATTTTCTTTGCACGTGTGTGAACCACTTGATGAGAAAATAACATTTAATAAAAAGATAAAGGAATAGTGATATTCATCTAAAATGTCAGAACACCACTGACATTATAATGAAAACGTTGGATTTTTTTTTTTGCCAAGCTGTAGTATATTCATAGTATCTTCAACATAATTTTTCTGAAACAAGGTAACTAGAACCACCAAATCCCCTCACAGCTGGGTCATTTAAACACAAGAAGTAGCCAAAATGTGTTAAATTATGTGGTACATCTTCCCTGACAAACTTTGACCATATCTAAGGGCTTGTCAGTGAAACATGAGGTGTTTCGAACCCCATGAAACTACAACAAGGTTTGACTTTACAGCCTCCCCATGGAGACAAAGACGATGGTTAAGACAACCCCAGATGTGACTATATCGACTCGTTTCAGGCCTCCAATACGCTCTGTCTATTTAAAAGCACACATCAGTTACTGTCTGATTCTTGAGAAAAATGCCCCAACTCAGAAAAATGAATAAATACACAACGTATACAGTCAACAGGCCTCTGGTAAGATACATACTGTGTCAATATTAATCTCACTGACAGAAGATCGAAATATAGCAACTGTCACACATCATCTTTCCTCTCTCCTGTCTTTCTGTAGACTGAGGGTTCAGACAAAAAGTGTGTGAGAGAAAGAGTGAAAGTACAGGAAAAAGAAAAGAACAAAATGGCTGAGAGATGATCAACCTAACAGATACAAAATAAGGAAAAAACATCAGAAAATTAACACAGAAAGAGTAGTGCTAAGAAATTAATGGTGGCAGAGAGTGAGAAAGAAGAAAAAAATACAGAAGAAAAAAGGCGGAATGACGAAAGGAAAAATGGAGGAAAGACAGTGAGGGAAAGAGATATAGAGAGCCCACCTGGGAACGTTTTACGAGCATCCAATTGCTTTCATTGGGGCACCGATCTCTCTGTCAATTTCCTTATTGTGGCCTTGATTTAATTTATAGACCTGCTTGAAGCCTTTCAGTTCATACTGTAACACAGCAATGTGTATAAGTCAACAGAAATTCTGCAGTAGAATCAAGAACGTACCATAATCGCATAATCAAAGTGTCTTTGCTAATAAAAAAGATCATATTAAGAATGTTTGTTAACTGCTATTAGCAGAATCTGTTGTAGAAATCCACCTATGTTCAGAGGTTTACAGTTTTTTTAAGGATCATATGGCTTTTGGTTTAAAGTGGGAGAAACTGCTAGATAATACAAATGATGTAATTGCCCTTCAGTTTATGGGAAAACAGAGGTCACACACTGGCCATAACAAAGAGTAAAGAGCAATGTACAAGGTTTCTATTGGCAGACAATTGGCTTTGAGTTAGCAGCTATTAGTGCCAATTATGGGATATTAGTCCACCCAGGTCTAGTTCATTACAGGAGCCTTTAAATACAAGTATTTAGACCCTTTTTAAAGGCGTTAATGTAAATTGTAATGTAAATATTAGCCATATCATATAGACTGAGAATGTATTGTAGAGGAATAATCCAGCAATATAACATAACAAAAATGTTTTCTGATTAGACAGACCCCCATGCCATTATCATCAGGAACTGTTTTGCACCTTTACTTTTTCTGCTTTTAAATGATTGGTTAACACAACAATGACATCATCATTTACTTACCCCATGTTATTCCAAACCTGCACAACTTGTCTGTTCTGCAGAACACAAAATAAATGTTTATCAACATTTTAACGACTGACAGCATTTTAAACTGTGATTTAAAAATTATAATATAACAGGATTATCATTTTTGGCTGAATTATGTCTTTAATTAAAACAGTGTGCAAGAGAATCTAACTGATTGCCAAGCATAATGATTTTTAAGTCAGCATCTTAAGCTCAGTTACCTTTGGTCTCTGTGGTCAGTACCTGTATTCAGCACCGAGGATTAAAGTCTTATCAGCTGGGGCAGAGCTGTCAGGATCCACACTCACAGCCAGATTACAGGTTGTGATCCGTTAATAAGTTCATTCACTGCAGATCAAAATGAGATTTAGTTAACCTTCTTTATTACAGCTACCCCAGGCAAAGCTACAGTCTACATCCTTTTTGCGTTAATTTTACAAAAACTATTAATGCTTTACTTTCCTGTGCCCTATTATTTATTTCTGATTTAATATGCGTTTTACGAGTGTTATTTTGGACTTTGAAACTAAAGTGTGTAATTTCTGCACCATTATCACCAAACAACATAAATAATTGTTTTCAAAAAAGTTTGCCCCACACTCTCCACATAAGCTATTGGTTAATCTAACGTATAGCCCCGCCCCAAACTAAAGAATTTGGTTGAACCACTGTTGTTATGGTAAGGATATTTAAAAAAAAGGCAATGTTTTGACAGCATCACGAAGCCACAGTGTTTACACTTTTCTGGGAACTCAACCTACCTATGGATTATAAACATTGGTCACTGTAAACTGGGATAAAAAGTATTACAAAACTAAAAAAAGTACACAAAGTGTAATACTTTATCTGTCAAACAGTCAGCTTATTGCTCAGCTGTATTTCTTTAGCACCTCCTGCATCTCTTCTCCACTCCTTTAACTCTGTGCTCTTTTATTTGATCCTAATATTTAATTCCCCTAAACACCACATCTGCTTGTTCTCTTTCTCCTCCTGCATGCTTGCTCCTGTTGCGCTTATTTATGTCCTCCCCTCACGCTTCTGTCTCTCATCCCCACGCTGTCTTCCTGCTAGCCAAAGCCACATCGCCCAAGCCTGTTATCCCTCTTTCTCGCTCTCCTTCCCTCCTGCGCTTTCCCCTGTGATAAATGAGGCTGTCTGTTGGGTGCAGTTCATATTTACTGAGTAGGGGAGTGCACACTGTCAGTCTCCCTCACCCTCCACATCTCTATCTCTGTGCTAAGCCAGAGCCAAAGGTTAGGACAAGAGGCGGACTAGGGAGAAGTAAGGAGGAGAAGAAAGGAGCCCAGCATAAGTAAAAGAGGCTGTTGTGGATTGTAGATTTGAGGTAGCAAGGTTCCAGAAGCGAGGCTACAAGGAGGCGCACAACAGAAATAAAAGGCCCAGCCTGCAGTTGCATGCACAGTGATGCTAATCAAAAACGATAAGCTGCTGATTTTGAGTTTGACAGCACCGACCCTACTCACTTTCTGTGCTAAGCGGTTTCCCTTAAGATCTTTTGCAGCAAAACTCTCAGCATCTCCATCTTTTGTCTGCCTGCAGCTTTCGGGCACTTTTCGTGCACTCAGACGTGCCAAGAAACTACCATTATGAGAACAAACAAAAGACAACAAAACAATACACCAAAACACCAAAAATACACAGTTTCATCTACACCTACACAAACTGTCTCCAACACACGGCTTGTGCCTTATTCGCGAGGAGTGGAAAAGTGGCGATTTGACCCCTGGTGTAACCCTTTCATGAATGAGAGAAGTGGATTTGGGCTCAGCTGAGCCCAAAGGGACACAGACGCAGCCGTCCTAAAGCCCCCAAAGACCCAGAGAGCCGCTGGCTCTTCCCACACACTGACCTCTGAGGCCAACAAGCACCAAAACCACTGCAGCGAGACGACACTGTGACACCAGCACAGCAAAGCCCACAGTGTGTTCCTTCACCAAATTGACAAAAGTATTGGGAGAAAAATTGAGAAAATTGGATTGCTGGGATTACATAAGAAAAATTGAAGATGGGGGGAAAAATGTGCAATAGGCCTCTTATTTAATTCAACATAGAAGTAATTCAATTTCACACTATCCTTTGGATGGTCAGTCAGAAAACAGCCTCTAAATGAAATGGTATGAAACCTTAAGGGTGCACAAATGTAAACACTTTCCGTTGAGGCTTTTTACAGAAAGACACCTGAGGTCATCACATACAGGTCAAGCTAGAGGTCGAATTTTGATCACAAAAAACAAGTCCACACTTTTATTAGCATAAAATGCAGATTAAGATAAAAGGTCATGAATGGAGCCATGGAACGCAAAAGTTTGATTTGTGATCATAATTTGACGTTACATATCAAAGACATTGATATCATCATGTTTCTGTAAAATAACCCAGTAAACTGAGAATAGTGAAATCCGATGTGAAGGCAGATTCCACCAAAGTCCTAATTCCCAAAAGCCCACTTCGACAGATATCTGTTTCCCCCTGGTGCCCCAAAGGAGGAACTGCTACCAAATTAAAATCTTGGTGGCAATTTATCAACATTAACACGCTACAGAGTGACATTTTCAGCAGGAGAAATAGTTACAATACTAGCATTTACAGTTATGCTATTGTGTATTGAAAATATCAAATGGTGTACTGTTGTGCATATACCCATGTTTTCGCTACACCAATGGTCATTTCTGTCGGCATCCTGTAAAAAGCAAATCAGAAGAGAAAAGAGACACATAATCTGTCTCCATTTTCAAAATCTATTAATTTTATGTTGGGCGCCTGGCCTTCCTATCACCCAATCTTTAGGATCCATGGTCCCATTGACAATTATTATTATTACAACTACAACAGAGAGAGAATTAAAACACTCTCCCCTACATCTCTCCGGCCCTGCTCTCCGACAACAAGCTTGCTAAATGAAAAATGGACATGCTTTAAGAAGTATTGATTCCAGCTTTAGACAAAGGTAAACTCAATATTATTTAGCCCTAAATACATCTTTGTTATCTGTGTCAGTGCAGCAGTCGCGATGCTGTACTCATAATTACAGACGTAAAAATAATAAAGCTACTCCACCAACATCTGACTGAGGCAGATCTGTTTGGGCCCTTCAACCAAATGATCCATCTATTAGTTTTGAGTGTTTGTACAGCACGTGATGACATTTTGGTGCACAGGATCAACGGAGAATGCTGCAACAAAAACATGATCATGGTTTAGACAAAATAGGCATGTCATCTTGTTTTATTTAAGTATTAAATGAGTACAGTTTTGCAATTTAAACATCATGTAAGATTCATCAGCTGAAAACCCCCAAGCATGTTAGAAAGTAAAAGGTCTATTTAGTTCACAGCAAAATGACATTTCATATCTCTAAAATTTACACAGAATATTCAAAATTGGAAACACCAGTTTCTGTGTCACGGTAGATGTTAACCAGAACAGATGTTAATCATATTATTTTACACATAATACTTTGGAATAGAGCTGCAATGAGACATTTAGATGTAAATATTGCAGATTAAGATAAGCCATTACCACCATATCCTGTAGATTCACCAACCTTTTATATATACAGTATGTCATTTATAAGAATTTACTTGGCAAAGATAAGCATATGGATTTATTAAGACCTATGCAACTGTAATTATTTGTTACATCCCCAATAAACAGATGACATCATAAAGCTTCCAATCATTTATTACTACTGTATCAGCAACAGTCTATGATTTACATCTTTGTTTAAAAACAAGCTTTTCATTATTTCATTTGATTAACATCTTTAATGTTTGCATCAGTTTACCATGCAAAACAACTAAATGACAAATACATGTGAAAAATAACTAACTCCACAGGTAGTCCTAAAAAGTAGCCTGTGCATCTGAAGACAATCACAATTTAATTCAAAGTTACATGAAAGCCTATCAACAAAATTTCAATCCATGTCACAAAAGTAAATAAAGATTCCACCATCATCCTCACAGGTGTTTTTCCATGTGTAGAGAGAGGTGGTGTGAACGAGCGAAGGTGCGGGGACATCGCGAGCAGCTGTATGGTTTCTCTCCAGTGTGTGTTCGAAAGTGTATCTTCAGATGCTGGGCCGTGAGAAATCGTTTCCCACATTCTTTACACTGATGGGGCCTGTGATTCGTGTGAGTGCGCATGTGCTTGCTCAGGTCACCCGAGTCACTAAAGCGGCGGTCGCAGTGCGAACAGGCGTAAGGTTTTTCTCCTGTGTGTCTTCTCAAGTGTCTCGTCAGGTCGCCGGTCTGGGAGAAGCTGGAGCCGCACACATCGCAGCGGTACGGTTTCTCTCCGGTGTGGATGCGCTGGTGGACTTTCAGGTGCTCTATGCGTTTGAAGCGCTTGCTGCAGACATTGCAGTGGTACGGCCGCTCTTCCGTGTGGGCGCGGAGGTGATTTCTCAACACATCTTCTCGCAAAAACGTCTTCGTGCATACCTTGCACTTATAAATTCGCTCGAGGTTGTGAACTTTTCGGTGGTCGTTCACATACTTCATGGCAGAGAAGGTTTTGCCACAGTCAGGGCAGGAAAACGATTTTTCCTTGGAGTGAACGCGCTGATGGATGCGAACCGTTGATTTGTGGCTGAATGTCATCCCGCATTGGGGGCACGGATAGGGTCTTTCTCCAGTGTGGGTTCGTAGATGAGAGGTGAGGTGACCCATCCTGGCAAATCCTTTGCCACATTCAGGACATTTATAGGACCTGATCCCGGTATGAATCATCCTGTGAGTCCGCAGGCTCCCCCTGTCACAGAATTTATGGCCACAGTCCTGACAGACAAACGGCTTCTCGCCGGTGTGAATGCGCTTGTGTATGGTCAGGGACTGAAGTTTAGGAAAGTTCTTACCACAGACTTTGCACAAGTACCGGTCTGTGCAAATGGGTCCATCTGAACCAGCCTTCAGCTTCTTGTCCTCCTCTGGATCATGGCAGTGATGTGGTCCGAGACCCCACACCCCATCAAAGCTTTTATCACATTTAGCACAGCTTATATGTCCATCTTTAAACACGGTGGATAAACGGTGACACTTGCGACAATGGTTTTGCAGATTACCGATGTAATCAAAGCTGAGATCACACTGCGGGCAGGTGTAGCGTTTTCGGGGGGGTTTGGGCTTGGGGAGATGGATGTTGCGTATATGTGCCTCCAGCTGTCTCTGAGAGAAGAAGCGATAGTGGCACGAGGAGCAGCTGAGCATCCCGGAGGATATTTTAGAGAAATTAAACACTTTATGGTTTTTCACCCAGGCCAGGTATTCACTTTGATGGGACCATTTGATGTGTTTGTCAAGGTATGAGAACTCTGTTAAAGTCACAGAGCAATAGGGGCAGGGTAAAATCAGAGAGCTGGAAGCTGTGGAGACACAATAAGATAAACTTATAAACCACCTTGTGGTCCTTGTGAATGTATCTGCAATGTTGTATTCTGTTATTAATCTACCGTACATTACTTTTTCCAAAACTGGTTAATTAAAAAGTTCTATATGAACAAATACGACTGATTAATTGACTGACTGAAGTCATGGATAAGGTCTGCAGTAGGTTACAACAGGTCACATGAAGAAGAGATATTACATTACCTGTGTTTTTCTCCTGGCCAAAATCACCATCTGATGGTTCTTGTTTGACTTCATTCCAGCTCTCTTCATTTTTCAAACTCCAGCCAGACTCTCTCTGTAATGCTTCAAAAACATCAGACTCAGTTTTGACTTCAACATTTGGTGGGTTTAAGGGAAGACAGTCTGGTTCTGTCTTTGGAATCACAGCTCTAAAATCAGGAGAAAGAGGTTGGACGTTTATTTGTTGCTGTGGTGGCACTGTTAGGACTTCCAAATCTTGCTGTTCTCCTGAGCCCATACAGTCCTGAGTTTGTTTGGATGTTTTGGTTTTATCTGTGGAAATGTTGCGCCCATCCCCACTGGCATTTTTCCGCCGTTTGGTAGTTTTCTTTTTCTTTGTTAACTTTCTTGACGTCATCGAGTTAACTTTCATCTCGCGCACCACCTGTTCGGGTTTGAACGTCATACAGATTCAATGACTTAGATTCGGTTAATTTACAAGAAATTAATAGCCTAGTCTTTACTAGCCCATATATTTAAAAATTATACATTTAAAATAAAATACAAATATTTTCCCCATCATTACCCAAAATAATAATTTGATGTGCTCTGGACTCAAAATCCATTAGACTTTAATTCAACAGAATTCCCTCAACATCTGTTTTAATCTACAATTGAATGCATCTTAAATTTTAAAGTAAAACTGCAGTATTTCGGATAGGTTTTTATCTTATAGCTCATAGCACATCATTAACTGCTTGCTGCCATGCAGATATATACAGATGGCTCATGTCTATTGAAGAACATAATTCTCTTACCGTAAATACTGAATGTTTAGTTAATCCTTTGTATTCAGACGGCAGTGAAAGAAGCTTGTGTTCAGAGGTCAATGCACTGTGATCATTACTGTACACCCTCACTTTAGCTCCATCTGACCTGTTGTTCAGCGAAACTCCCTGAAACCACCGCAGATCACAAGTTTTACTTTAGGTGTGTTACGATAACACGCTTAATTCAATTGGATGTTTTAGTAATAACATACGTTAGAACTACACAGGTTATGAAAAAATATATGTAAAGGCAGAAACAACAACACCTTTCAAAATACGGCCAGCGCTGAGGTGTTTTTCAAAATAAAAGTTTACATCTTTTCGAACTACCGGAAGACAAAATTTTTTACAAAATTCTACTACTCATAATAATAATAACAACTATAATAGTTTTGTTGCACGTGTCTTTTGAACCTTGAAAGTATGTAATGGCTGAAAATTTACAAATCAACTTTTGCAACCAGCTGCTAGTAATTTTGGATCTTCTGTACAAATGTATAGAGAGGAGAAAACCCTACATTTCTGATGAGCCCTGACTAACCAAACACAGAGTTAAGAAAGTTTTCGGTCATATAAATATATACAATGGTCTAGCCTGGAAACAAAAATATTTCAATTTTTTTTCAAATTTAGATTGGAATGATCTATGGATTGCTGTGAGTTCAGGTTGCCTATATAGACTTGTTCAAATCACTTACTGCATTGCATTGTTCCATTAAGAACGTGCATGGGGGTATAGCTCAGTGGTAGAGCATTTGACTGCAGATCAAGAGGTCCCCAGTTCAAATCTGGGTGCCCCCTACCGTTTTTTTAAATGACCCTTCTTGGTCTACAATATTACATGCTCCCGCTATCTCTAACATCATCGCACCCAGTCCACCACCTGTTTGATCTCATTATGAGATCAGTTGCTACAAACCTACAATATTCAGGTTTATTGGGCTACAAACCTAGCCCAATAAACCCACAAATATAGGGGGTATAGCTCAGTGGCAGAGCATTTGACTGCAGATCAAGAGGTCCCTGGTTCAAATCCGGGTGCCCCCTAGGACCATTAATTTATGTAAGTAACTCATGTAAACCGGTTATTTAGTGCAGTAAGTGCTTTGATACATAGACAATTTAAACTCACAGCAGTCCAATGGGGCATTATGATATGAATTGAGCACTTCTGGAGATGGGGCTATAGCTCAGTAGTTGTTTTACCTATCTGATGACCCCTCTTAGTCCACAAACACTTCAGCAATCTGTAAAAAGGCACACCACAGAAGCATTTGGTGTGGCACTCTGGATACACTGTGGCAGTAAAGAGATCTCTCTAAAGACTAAATAAACACAGCCTAAAAATCACTAGTGGCTCACTTCCCTCCCTAAAAATCATTATCATTTCAATCTGAACAGTACCTTTCTATAAATGGGGGTATAGCTCAGTGGTAGAGCATTTGACTGCAGATCAAGAGGTCCTCAGTTCAAATCTGGGTGCCCCCTACTGTTGTTTTACATTTCTGATGACCTCTTTTGGTCACAACCCCTCCCTAAAAAATATTACCTGCTCCCACTATCTCTCTAAGGCTAATAACATCATCAAGGGCACATCACACCCAGGCCACCACCTGTGCGATCTTGTTAAGATTGCCTGTGTTTACTTGATCAAAGCATTTATATAATTTATTGAACTTTGACTTTGTCTGATAACTGATTGCATTGTTGCCTAATCATAAAAACAATAATTCCAATGTGAATTTAAACCTTAAGTATTTATTTTTCAAACATACCCCAATAACCACACAAGGAAAGGGGGTATAGCTCAGTGGTAGAGCATTTGACTGCAGATCAAGAGGTCCCTGGTTCAAATCCGGGTGCCCCCTATCATTGTTTTAAATTTCTGATGACCCCTCTTGGTCTGCAAACACACCAGCAATCTGAAAAAAAGGCAAAGTTGTGGCTACATTTCCTGAGAATTCTCAGGAAAAGCATTCTAGAGGGGAAGCTGCTGGTGGCCTTTAACCATTCTACTATCCAAAGTGTGCTAACATACTACATTTTGGTGTGGCACTCTGGTTACACTGTGGCAGAAAAGGGATCTCTTCAAAGACTAATTAACACAGCTCAACAAAATCACTGCCCTCCCTGGAAAACATTACCGGCTCCCACTATCTCCCACTAAGTCTAATAACATAATCAAGGGCACATCACACCCAGGGCACCACCTATTTGATTTTCTGCCCTCTGGCCATAAAACAAGAAGCACATTTTTACAGGACTGTTTTTGTTTAAACTTCTATCAGAACTACTAACTCACTTAAGTAACTCATGTAAACCAGTTATTTAGTGCAGTAAGTGCTTTGATACATAGACAATTTAAACTCACAGGAGTCCGTAGATCATTCCGATCTATAAAGGACCCTTTTGTAGATGGGGGTATAGCTCAGTGGTAGAGCATATGACTGCAGATCAAGAGGTCCCCAGTTCAAATCTGGGTGCCCCCTACTGTTGTTTTACATTTCTGATGACCTCTCTTGGTCAACAAACACGTTAGCAATCTGAAAAAAAAGACACACCACAGAAAAAAGCTGCTGGTGGCCTTTCACCATACCATCATCAAGTGTGCTAACATACTGCATGTGTGCTAACATACTGCATTCTGGTTACACTGTGGCAGTAAAGAGATCTCTCCAAAGACTAATTAACACAGTCTAAAAATCACTGGGTGCTCACTGCCCTCCCTAAAAAATATTACATGCTCTCACTATCTCTCTAAGGCTAATAACATCAAGGGCACATCACACCCAGGTCACCACCTGTGTGATCTCGTTGAGATTGCCTGTGTTCACTTAAAGCATTTAAACCTTATTTTAATTTTAAAACCTTAACTTAAACCTTAAGTATTTCTTTTTAAACCTAGCCCAACAAACACACAGATAGGGGGTATAGCTCAGGGGTAGAGCATTTGACTGCAGATCAAGAGGTCCCTGGTTCAAATCCGGGTGCCCCCTACACTTGTTTTACATATCTGATGACTGATCTTGGTCTGCAAAAACCTCTGCAGTCTTAAAAGGCAAAGCAGTGGCTACACTTCCTGAGAGTACTGAGGAAAAACAGCCTAGAGGAGAAGCTTCTGGTTCCAGTTGTGCTGCAACAGAAAATAGCTCTTGAGATGTTACATTTACACCATATGATATACTTATGTATTTGACTGAAACACTTTTATATTTGACCATAATGTAATATATCCACTGACTGCAAATCCTGACTGTAGATCAGTCATCCAACAATGTTTACAGTACAACCTCTTTTTTAGAAAGTAATCAGGTACATAAACAAAAAAGCAATGCAGCACAAGCTAACCTGGTGAGCATTAATGGATGAAACTTTATTATGGACAAATTGCTGTTACGCACTGAAGGCATTAGCACCAACCACAGAAATCAAAACTGTAATAGCATTTGCATGTCTGAATACAACACAATGCTTTCTTTACCATATATACCCAAATCCATTTTGGTCTTATGCTTTTTTCATTTCACAATCATTTGTTCTGGATTTACTCAACACGTTAACCAATTTTCAGATTAATATTATCTCTGGGTTTTAACCTCAAGATAAATATATGGCTTTTCCTGTTAAGTTCCAACTATTATTTACATTAAATAACTGTAATGTTGAACGAACACTTTCAATATTATCTTGAATAACCAGCGTTGTTTAATTCCCAAATAAAGAAACAGTAACTCTTTACAACAGTCTGCTTAAATACAGGTCAAATTACATACAGAAATAACAGTACAATAAACAAAAAATACAAAACAACAAATAAACAGAAATTCCACATTAATGCCAATACTGTAACAAATTCCATAAAAAACAGACAAAAGGCTTTTTATAGTGTTTTCAGTGTTTCTCCTCTTAATTTCATTTCTTTATAGTGTCTCACCAGGAGCATACTACATACTAAAAGAGCATAAAATTACCATTGCACTTTTTGTTTAATATATCCCATACATTTGGCTATACATGACCATCATCAAAAGAGTGAGAATGGTGCAACAACCCAGACTGTGTGTTTCATTACATGATCATCAGGAATACAGTAATGTTTCCATAATATTTAGCCAAACAACTGCAAACAGTTTATACCTTCTGTAGGTTTAGCCCATTGTCCTATAAAATAGAAACAAAGTATTCAACAGTTGCCTGAATTAATGTAGTGTAGCGTTGGAACGTAAAAACAAGTAGTGTCCTTCATTTCCTAAACAATATAAAAAGTTTTCTACAATGTAACATGGCATTTTTAATGAGCTTATTCCTTCATGTATATTCACACGTTTGCAGCACTAAACATTAATTGACCTAAACTTAATACAATTTATTCCTAATTTTAATCCAAAAAAAAGAAATGTCCAAGTGTGTGAGGGTTTATGCACACAGTTTATGATGTCTGGTCAAGGCAAAGTGAGTAAAGGCATGTCATCAATGCAAACAAAATGGAATTGTAACAATAAGCCAATTGACAAAGTTTGAAATGCATCTTCAGTCTGAATGATTATGTATAAAAATAAGCCAATGGCTCACCATGAAATGGACCTATTGACTAAAACCAGTTTTTCTATGTAACAGGACCAATCACCAAGGCTATGACAAAATACCATTGCAAGCATTACAATGACAAATTTTTCTAGTGTTTTTTACAACCACTTGCCCCCATTTTGTCAATCATAAGTGTTGCACATTCAAGCGGACATGTTGCATTGTTTCTTGGTTTAGATGGCAGCTCGGATTGTCACATGAAGATATAAAGCACATTTTGGTTCAGCTGCGAAGGAAACATTTTCACTGGTTGATATGTCATGCCACAGTTATCATCTTGGCCTGCTGATTCATTGATTTCAGTAGTGTATATATGACTTAAGTAGGATTCAGCAACAAAGCTGGAGATACGAGTAGTGCATTGCATAAAAGTTGCTGCTTTGAGTTAATATGAAGCTTTATATGAAGTGATAAACAAGTAAACGACACCTATTAATTACAATATATGTACAAATGTTATCACATTTCCTATGTCACCTTGTCCTTCCCCTGTAATAAATACATCCCTTTTGTAAATCCCACGAAGATAATCAAAATAAAATATTTCTGCGCTTTCTGTGAAAGAAATCTTTTCCTGAAGCCCAGCCTGTCCTTGCTTATTATAATCCCATTGATTCAAACTCTCTCTCTTGCTATTAAAACTTACATGATAGTTCCACTGGTCCCACTTTGATATTTCCAGTTCAAATCCACTTTCTTTTCATCTCCCTTCTCTCTTCACATGGCCATGGTGGTTAAATGCTGGTGGCCCAGTAACCCTTTCCGCCCACCCCCAGCGCCAGGATGCGTGCCCACTCCACCATGTCCGCAATACTCCTGCAAGTTCTGCCGCAGGGTGACTAGTGCTGAACCCAAGCAGGCCCGGTTAGGTGCGAGTATGCCCCCTGGCAGCTGGATAAGCACAGTGGCCACCCCAGCCATTCCATCATCTGTGGGCTCCAGAGTAATTGGCCCAACTTTAAAGGAGGAGTATGAAAAGCCCATGAGCTGGGAAAGAAAGGGGTCGGAGCGGCAGAAATGCTGGTAGCTGCCGTGCGAGGATGGGTGGTGGTAATGGTGATGTGAGGTGGGGTTGGCAGTAGAACTGGGAGCGTAGTGATGAGAGTTTAGGTAGTGCAGGGGTAGGTGCTGCCCACTGTTGCCTCCACTTAGAGCAAGATGGTGGTGGTGGTGGGTGGCAGTGCCTGTTCCAGGCTCGTGCTTGTATGAAAGAGCACAGGGACGTCCTCTATGGCCCATCACCATGCCACCAAGTTTGCCTGTCCTGACGTGGGCCAGGGACACGGCACTACCCCCTCCAGCCGTGGGCAGGTAAACCAGCTGTGGCTCCTCAGGCTCCAAGTAGACAGTGAGTTTAGCAAAAGGACGAGAGGCCATCTTGGTCATCTCCTGAATGTGGCGTCGCTGTTCGCGGCGGAAGTCTAGGAACTGCTTGACCTTCCAAAGTAGCACACAGACAGACAGGAAGAGGAAGAAGCAGGAGAAGAAGACAGAAAAGAAGACAAAGAGGTCAATGTGAGCCTGGTCCTGCCGTAGAAACAGAAGGCCCTGAGACTCTCCATTATGAGTGTCTGTGCCCACGCCACGCAATGCAATGTAGAAACGGCTGGACTTGAGCGAGTGCACTTCATGAGGGAAGGTGATGACCACACGGTCCCGTACACGACGTACAATTAACACTGTCTGTGGTTTCCACACAGTGATGTATGTTATGAGACCTTCAGTTCGTTCCTCCCGCACCTCACGTTCTGTACCCTGGGACTTACTCAACTGTGGTGTGCCAATCAAGGGTGCAGAAGAGTTTGGAAACATCTTCATGGGAGACGGTGGTACGAGAGGAACTTCCTTTTCTCCCTTGGCAGCAGTTGAAGAGGTTGCCTCGTCCTCAATCTTGATAGTATGGACACCAGTCTGCCGGTCTACCTCTACAAAAAAGGTGTCGTGCGAGTTGGACACGTACACCTCAACCTCACCAAACGTAACATCAATGGTGACACGGATATCCACGTTAGTAAACTTGGGCTGGGCTGAGAAGAACACAGTGCGACCCCTGAGCAGATTGCGGATGTTGGGCTCATGGAAGCAGTTGATCTGCGATGTGGGGTCAAAGCAGCATTCGCTGTCCACGTTGAACTGCCGGTAACACTGCCGCCCATTCACCGGATTACCATTGAAGGAGTCCTTGCACTTTGCACACTTTAAGACAGAAGCAGGTATACAAATAAGTGGCTGGACAAGATGGCAATCACTCCATATAACTCACATCACTAAATGAGTATGAAGGTAAAACAAGCCCTTCTTCTTTTTACACCTTACTAAAATCAAATGAATCACGCAAAATGAGTTTCTAGATTGGAGACTCAGGCTAAAAAAAAATTATTTAAGACATAATCTTACTAGTGAAAAAATAACATCTTAGATGGAGAAGAATTGGCCATTACCTGTTGCCTATAACAGTCCTTGCGGTCACTCTGTGGGTTGGTCAGACAGGATGAAGTTTCAGTGTTGTTCTGGCAGGGACAGCCTGTGCCGTCATGTTCATTACAGGTGTCTGCATGGCCATTACACTGACATCTACAAGCAGAATAAAAGACAACAGAAAGACTGATGAGACCACAGCTATGTTCAAAACAGAATTCTAGAGGACTGCTTACTGCATACGGCACAATACACTTGGTATATTGCCTACTATTTTTTTAAAACTCTGTGTAAAACAATAATTGAGTGTTCTGGTGTACTTACTTCTCACACTTCCCTTGCAGCAGGAAGTAGCCACTTAGGCAGCTCTCACACTTATCCCCAACACTGTTGTTCTGACAGGTCACACACACAGCATTGTCCTCGGTCGGGCCCTCTGTAGCCCACTGCCCAATCTGAGGGGCAGAAATGTATAGTCAAGCCTTACAGCAGGCATTTATATTCTAAATGCAGAGACAAGCAGATTTCGTAAAGGCAGCTTACACTCTCACGGTCCAGTGGATAGTCTTTCGGATAATCCATTGTCTTCCGATGCTCCTCTTTGGACAGACACACGTCGCTGTTCCCTCTGCAGAACTCACGACACGGCCTGCATGTCCCACCCCCCACTGCTGAGCCTACAAACAATGGCTTGCACTTCTCACAGTGCTCACCCTAAAAATATAAAATATAAAAGAAAGAACAATGTAATGAAGCTCTCATCTGTACAACAAGCAATTTTTTTAAGTCATCAAGTAAACCTTGTAGGAGGGTTATAGTAAAAACAACAAAGCAGGTCATCACAGCAGACAAAACAAGATGGACCTTATAAACAGTAAATCAATAACTTTACAGTTTTATTGTCTCTATAAAAGATTTATTTTCAAACTAATACATGGATATTATTAACAGCATTTATTAAAGACAGGGTAGGTGATAGGTGGTCACTAGCATATTCATGTGTTAGGATGAGTCGTTTCGGAAAGAGGGTTGGATCTTATGCTTTCAATTCCAGTTTGATATTGCTAGCCTCTTTGAAATTGCCCACCATACTTTTAAAGTTTCAATGACTGTTGCCCAGCTGGGAGTTTTTGTTGTCTTTTTACCTTTGTGTTATTCTTGCACTCCACACAGGTGTCCAGCTGAGAGATGCTCTTACAGTTACTGTGTTTGTTACAGCGGCATTGAAAAGAGCAATTCTCTCCAACAAACCCAAAGTGACACTGACACACCCCTGGAGATACACAGGTCCCGTTAACACAGCCCTGGGCACACACTGGCTCACACTGACCTGACACACTGAGAAAGAGAGGGAGAAAAAATACATTAGCCAAACGTTTACAACATGTTTGTTAACGGGAAAGCAAAACCACTGAACCATGGGATTGTTAAATATACCTGCTGAGCACATAGCCCTGTCTGCAGGTGCAGTGGTAGCCCTCAGGTAGATCATGGCAGTCCTGAGTGACATTACAGTGGTGGTGGCCATTGGCACACTCGTTCTCCTCTGGGCAGTGCAGGAATGACCAGCTACTGTTCCACTGTGGGCACAGAGCTTCACTCACACCTGCGGAGTAGAAAGAAAACTACAGTTCAGTGTATTAGGGCCATATAAGTACAGCAAGCATATCTGACATGGGAGGGCATGAAAATGGTCAGATATGATGGATCTAAATAGTAAAAGCAACAAAAGTAACATCACACTTGTAATCGTGCTGATGTACGGAAGAAAAGCACCGCTGTGAAGACAACAAGGGACAGTAACAAACATACCATTGATTCCCCCCTGGAGACAGCGACCGGCGCCATTGCCACCACGGGCGGCGCACCAGCCGCACTGTGGCCTGGAAATGCACTGGGCACACTGAGAGAGCTGAGAGCACTGAGGAGAGCAGGTATCTTCATTTGAGAGCAAACGGCCGCACTGACCCGCCTCACAGCGCAATGGAACAAAGGAGGGACTCATACACTGAAGAACCGACAGAACAGGTCATAAGGTTATACACAGATCCTTTTGTATAGATTATTATTATTATATATTAAGCTGGAGCAAACTTTTCTGAAAAGTAATATTGGTACGATTAGCATTAGTTATTGCATGAGGTATTGTAAACTAGCAAGGGACAAGAATTCTTTAAAGTACTTAGTAATCAAGTTTAACGTTAATTTAAAAAAATGGTTTTGTTCCTTCATAATAGATTGATTAATGATAATTTATGCTGTTTGAAATGTGACAAATGTAGTTATGTGCAGTATACAAATAACACCAACAAAGATTGTCATTCCATTACATTAACCAATGTTAAGGAACTGAATGTTATTGTAATGTGTTGCGGTGTCATTTAACCTGCTGTAGGGCATTGCTCCACACACAGCGCTGCCAGCCTCCATCAGAGCCACGAGAGCTCAAACACAGGCTGCAGCTTCTGATTTCATGGCAGGGTTCAGGGCAAGGCATTGGTGGAGACGACTCCACTTGCATGGGAGATACATTAAGCAACGCATAGCTAAAACACGTCCAGTCATACGTTGGGTTCACACTCAGGATGCGTCTGGTCTCACCTGGACAATTGAAAACAAACCATTTAATACCGTTTTGGTGCACGCTGAAGCTGAGATGTTTACAGTCTCACTTTCTTGCTTGAAAGCAGTTTGGTTGCATCACAGAACGCATGCCTTTGGTTAATCTCACCTGTGCGTTTGAACTGGCGGGTCCACATGCACTTTCCTGAAGCTGTGCATTTAGGACAGTCTGAGGCCTCACAGCTGGTCTCAGTACAGTTACTGGACAGGAAGATCTCCCTCTGGTTTATCCTGCAGTCATGCTCAGATGTGCAGCTCACTGTGCTGCTAATGCAAGCTCCCTCGGGACAGTTTGTGCACCACTTACACTGCAGAGCAGGCTGAGCAAGAGACAGTTTCAACATGTCATTATAAACTGGAAGCCAGTTTATATTTAACTGGAATTTAACTGGAAGTTAAATTAAGAGAATCAATTAAACTCAGTTGTTCTGAACTTTGCTTATTTATCTCCATACATACACTACATGGCCAGAAGTATGTGTACACCCACACATGCTTGTTGAGCATTTATTTTCAAAACACTTGGTATTAATAGAGATGGCCCTTCTCAAACAGCTTCCTACTAGAGATGTTAAAACATGTCTGTGGGGATTTGCTCCCATTCAGAGACCTCAAAACCCACAAAAACTTCAGTAAGGTTAGGCTATAATTCACAGTCAGGATTTGGCTCTGGGCTCTGTTTTTTCCTTACAGATCCATTTTGTGCACAGGGTCACTGTGATGCTTAAACAGAAAAGGTCACACTGTTCCCAAACTGCCGAAATTTTAGAACGTCACAGTTGGCCACAGCAATAAGAAAAGTCTTTGCTGGAATTCAGTGGTCTAGCCAAACCTAATATTTTACAAAAATGTGTCCACACAATTTTGCCCATGTACTCAGTACTTTGGAGTACTTTGAAAGGTGATGGTCTTACCTGCATAGAACTAGAAAATGATTTAGGGTGCCGGGCCAGACACTCGCTGCACGTCTTGAGTCTGCGACACTGGTCAGGAGATCGAGGAGCAGGACAGCAGGTAGACTGACCAATAGTGCAACCCAACCTGGGAAAAGAGAGGAACAAAAACCATGACAGAAGGTTTGTTTTCATATTGGCCTACTGTGAATAAGACTACATCATCTGTAATGTCCTTGTGTTTAACGTGTTCTTGTGTGTAATACCTCTCTGCCGTGTCTGATGAAGCACAGGTGCCCCTGCACCACACGCAGCTGCCAGTGCTGCTGTTACAGGCCTCAGGTGTGGGCAGCAGCACACAGGGGTCAGAGGGCAAGGAGAGAGTCAACAGCCGGCCCAGTGTCACTCCATTAAAACCACCGGACAGGAACAGGCGACTGCCCCACCCAGTCATCGCCAAGGAAACCGAGCGGTTGACCGGTTCACCCACAGAGGACACTACAGAAACAGGACTAGGCATTAAAAAAAAACATGTTCGCACAGACTAATGCTAATTAATGTAAACTGTCTTTGTTAACGTCTGTCTTCTGACATGTGTAACTGTTACCTGGTTGTATCCATGTGTTGCAGTTGATCTGGTAGAGAGAAACTGTGTTGCTGTAATCTTCTTCTCCTGTCCTGCCTCCAACTATTACCATGGTGTCCTTCACTAAGGCCGCCGCATGGAAGAAGCGAGAAAGAGGCTGGAAAGAGAAATAGTAGAATGTTCTTAATGTCATTTTGAGAAGATTTCAGTGTTCCCCAATGTGCAATCAAAATCATACAGGAGAAACAGTTTGTATATAAATGTTTGTATATTAACCTTGTTTCCCTGAGAGGGCACCAGTAAGGACCAGGTAAGGTTGGGATAATAAAGACTGTAGAGTTCTCCAGAAGGTTCTACAGCTTCAACATGGAAACGGTAACCACCAAACACATACACAGCATCGGTTTGTTCATGGTAAACTGCTGAGTGGCCATAGAGACCTAAAAGTCAAAATGAAAACAAGAATGAGAAAAATGAGTTTTCACAAAGTAGCTAGAATAAAATGAATAGAATAAAATGTGGTACAGCAAGGGTGTGGTGGTCTATCTCTACCAGTAGGAGGTGTGCCAGTGTGTGGTGCTATGGTCCAGTTTCCAGACTGAGGGCTAAACTCCAGCAAATGATGGTTGAATCCATTCTCTGGTGAGTAACCACCAATCAGCAGAATAGATGAGCCTTTTCGCATTGTTAAAGTGTGACCAGCCACAGGGGGCAGCACTGAGCTCTAAACACAGAAGTCATTTACTACTCTTAACACAGTTCAAGAGGAAAGGAGCACCATAAGGATATATAACACATTTAACATGGGAATACCTTATACTGCTTCCACACCAGACTGCTGAGGTTCAGACACCATGTGTCATTTGCAACACCCTTCTTTGTGACCCCACCAACCACAAACATCAAACTGTGAGTAGCTGCCTGGGAGCCAGAAAGTAGGTCACGACTGAACACCAAAGCTGAGGCATGATGATACCGGGCCAGAGGAATCGAACTTTCCTCCCCTGAACTGGTCAACATTTGAGTCCAGCGACGCTCAGCCACAGAATACCTAGATCAAATATAAGCGGAAAAAAACGTGATTAACGTCTCAACCAGTTAAAACAAAAAGTCTTTCATAGATTCACAATCATCATAGATTCCTAATCAACATTTTAAGTCATAACTGTACCTGTAAACATTTCCCAGAATGCCCTCTGAGAGTGAGAGGCCTCCATACATCCAGAGAGTTCCCTGTAGCCCAGACACTAGGGAGTGACCCATCCTTTGAAGGAACCTGTAGGCCTTATTCTATGGGAGGAAAGGAAATAGTTCAAACTTTAGAGAGTTTGTAATAACAAAGACTCTATTTTATAGTCTTGAATAAAGGACTTACAGCAGAGAGCTGAGTGTCAAGCAATGTTTCCCAAACAAGGCTGTCTGAGTCTGCGATTGAGGAGCAGTCAGATCCAGCCCAGCCTTCTGTACATAGGCACAGGCCAAGAGTCTGCATGCAGTTGCAACAGTTAAGGTTAAATGTGGGACAAGTAAAACCCCTTTAAAGCCTTTAAACCTAGCTTTTAATTAGCAACAGAAGTACAACAATGAGTATTAACGAGAGTATCACACACCATGTTGCAGCTGCCTCGTCCTTCCTCCTCCCCACAATTCCCTGGACAGACAGGGCGGTCACACTGTGGACCCCTAAAACCATGAGGACACTGACAGAGGCCATTGACACATTGAGCTCCTGCCTGGCACTCGGATGAGACAAGTACACCCTCTCCAGAACTTCCGTTTCCACATCGCTTCACCCAGAATGAGGCATTAAAACCCTGAGCATGTCCTGAGGTAACATTTGACTCAAAGTACACAGATATCACCCCTGGAGGAGAAGAAATAAACCTGTGTATCATAAAAAATATACTGTACTAGGGCACTATGACAGTACTATAAAGATTTGTCCCATGTAGGTGATGGGAAACAATGATAGTTCTATAACCTGTACAACATCATGAACTCATATGACAAAATTTTCAAGCACCTGTTGTAGCCTCAACTGTGATTGGCTGCATTCTTGTTGTGCCGCAGAATGCTCCAATAAGGTTTTGGTCGGACTGCACGACACCATTGCTAAGAAACCGTGGCAGGCCATCAAATACATAAACATACGAGTTCTGTTGTTCAAAGAAGCACAACATTTTCCAATCAACAATTTTATATGCGTGTTTTTTTTACATGCCACTAATGAACTTTTTGTTGTTATCAGAATAATGAAAGCATTAGAATCATCTACTCACTGTGCAGTGGGTGTGTGAATCTGGGTGCCAGGTGAGGGCTACAGGTGGGCAAGGCTGTCCTGGCAGACATGGGGCCAAATCCTGAGACACAGAGAGCACCCACAGGCAATGAGAGAGCCCACCATGACCACCAACCGCTCCATGCCAACCCAGAGAGGAGGAGAGAGACACAGGTGCAGCGGCAGAAGAGGACAGGAACACAGATCGACCCTGACACTGTCTGAAACATGTGCCGTTGTTCCTTTGAGGAAATGAATAAATAAAAATCAAAACACATATAAAGCTATGATGTATATCATGATACTTGTGTAAAGATCAAAAGATCTTTAGAGTGGGCCAATCGGAGCTATAGGTTTTTGCTATAGGTTTAGGAAACTCAGGTTCAGTGTTAATTACAGATATCAGTTTAAAACAAAAACAAAAACTACTATTCTAAACATCCAGAAAATTGGGGACTTCGAAATGGCATTTTAAAATGTCAAGGGCTAATTCGCTTTAGAACTATGAAAATAAACAGCTATACTACAATATGCATGTTTACAACCTATCAATTTATTTAAAAAGCTTAGGTCACAGTTTCTCTTTATTACTGTTTCCAGGCACTACCCTCACCAAATAACTACACATCTAATTGCAAGTGTGACGTACCGGGGGTCTCCATAATAGCCGGGCAGGCATGACTCACAGTGTGGGCCCTGAGTGTGGTGGGTGCAGTAGCACTGGCCTGTTTGGTTATGGCAGTAGCCTTGGAGAGGGTCACCATGGCCATTACACTTACAAGGAATGCAGCCTTCACCTCCTGCCAAAGCAGAGCCAAAACTACCCGGCCTGCAGTGCTCACAGTGCGGCCCTGTAGTCCAGTCTACAGCAGAGAAGATATGAGACAAAGGACTTTAACACAGAAAGTAATATACAAAATGTATCATACAAATAGTGTCTTATAAAGGCTGTTTTTGCTTTGTCATGCACACAGTGGAGCATTTGAGTGATTCTTAGTATACTCCACTGATTCTGAGCAGACTTATTTGACCGATGCACACTACAACCTTAATTTTAGGTGCATATGGCACATACACACACAAATCTGTAAGTCTAGGGAGATTAGCTTAACAGAACAGATAATAATAGGGATCTTTACCCTGGCACTTGTCACAGATCCCTGGTGCTGTAATACATGTGCTGTGGAAATTACATCCGCAGTCCACGTCACACTCCACTCCACTCAGCACCAGAGTGGCTGGGTCTGAGGTCCAGCCCAAAGAACACTCACACTCGAACCGTGGACTTCCACTGCAACGGCCCTGACGGCACTCATTATAACACCTGAACAAGAGAGAAAAACATTACAGATTAGAGGAATTACAATTTTTTTCACTTTTTTACCCTATTAGTCCAATTTAACAGGTCAAAAAACCCAACCATCCACCCCATCCTATCATCAACCTTATCCATCCATGTGAGTGACTAGAAGATGTCTCACGTCTGGTTGCAGTGATGCACCCCATCTCCTGTGAAGCCCCTCTCACAGTGACACTCGTAGGAGGTCGGTGTGTTGACGCAGGTTGCGGAGGGGTGGCAGGTGTGCAAGCCCAGGCGACACTCCTCCACATCAGGACATGAAGGGTAGGACCAAATGGCATCTCCATCTCCCTCCATCCCTTCCAGCAGCTCTAATTCCAACTCCATCTCCATCTCAAGCTCCATTAGCCGTGGGGGTGACAGGGTTTGAGGCTCAGGGCTGATGGAAGAGGGTTGCAAATTGAATTTACAAAGAACTAAGAAAAGCTAAGTCAGAACTTAAATACACCGTTTTATAAGTACACAAAATTTACTAGGACACACTCAGAAGCAACAATCTCAAATGGTTCACCCAAATCACTGTGAAGAGGTTAAAGGTCAACCACTTTTATCTTTATTTTAGTTTATAACAATAATCCTAAAGTTTTACGCCTTATTCTCACCTGCTCGCTTTCACCTCAGCTACAGCCATGCTGCAGTTGATTGCCGAGGGGTCATCCATCCCACCCCAGTCCCCTCTCAAACACCTGAGAGAAACCAGAGGGACAGATCAAACGATGTTCTCACAGGACCATACAAGACTGGGCATTACTGGTGCACGTTTCTTTCCTACCTGCCAATGGTGGGGTTGTTGTAGTCTCCACACCAGCCACACTGAAACGTCTGCAGACACTCTGAACAGGTGGCCACAGCAGAGCACTGCTTACACTGAGGAATAGAGTGAACACTGGAGAGAGAAAAATGAGATAAAGAGTTGACAAGCTGTGTTGAATATACAGTCCTGTTGTCTAGTGCATTAATATTAAGAGCCAATGGTTTCTGTTAATAATTTAGATAATTTATTTAAAGGCAGGGTAGGCGATTTTTTTGTTATGCTAGTTAAAAATTTCTTTACAACCTGATAGCAATCACTACGTAAAGAGATCTAAATAAATATCTTCTGAGGAAGGTGCAGGACCATAAAACGTTTGTCCAATCATTGCATTCTGTCCAAATGCAATAACAGGATTTCCCACTTGTCTGTCAAATTGTGTTTGCACACCTGTCAGCGCAGATAATCTTCCATTCATGCATACCGGAGGAGGTGTGGCTTTGAAGAGCGCTTTTAAGTAAGAGTGGGATCTTATGTTTTCAAAGCTTAAGGTTGCTACTGCTAGCCTCCCCAAAACGGCCTATTCTACCTTTAAGAGGTGTATTATACAGATGACAAATGACTACTGTATGTGAAATTTATAAGGAGTGTCATTAAAGTTTATTTACCTGTCATACCAATCCCTGCACTCTCCATACGGAAACTTGGTGAGATACGCAGCAAAGTAAAAACAGGTCTGAGCAGATTCACACCAGGCACACTGACTGGAGTTAGACAAACACTCTCCACATGTCATCCTCCTGTTTCAGAGAGAGATTTAGGATGAAATATGAAAACAGAATCAAAGTCAACACCCTGCTGGAGGTCCTCCATCATCATGTGCACCAAACAAATATTTCACAGTGTTGTGAAGTGTTGCACTTTAAACTCACTGGTTGCAAACTTTAGGACACCCTCCTGGTTCCCGGATAGAGCCCTCCAATCTCCCGCGGCGACTGCACAAATAATCTCCCTTCTTGCTGGAGTTGATCTGCCACTCACAGTAGGGGTCCTGCAAGCATTCACAAACACAACAGAAACTATAGCTTTATAGCAAACCAAGGCTGGTAAACAGATGTCTGACTGCATGCTGCTTTGGATCAAAGCAAGGAGTCTTGAATTAAAGCAGTTCCTGCGGTTTCTGAGACATACTGATGTGGATGTAGTACCTGAGTACAGGTGGCACAGTCTCTATACTCCTCACACAGTGTGCAATGCTGAGGGTTGAGCAGCAGGTGGCGCTTTTTCCCCTGAGGGTCTATGCAGGGTTGCTGATCGACGTCGGAGCGCAGAAAACACAGGTTCATGGTGGGACACCACCCGCACGACTGATCGGACAGACACGCTGAACACGAGCGATATTCCGAACACGAATTGGAGCGGAACGGTTCGAGGAACAGGAAGGAGATCTCCTAGACAATGTTGGAAATGGAGGAAACAATGTAAGAGCATCAGGAAATGTGTGATTTGTAATAAATAAGAATATTTTAAAAAGAGATGCACTATGCATGTGAAAACGCACACTGAAAAGTCTTTTGAATATATAACTGCTCTCAACCGTTTTGACACAAAATATCTACAATACTTAAAAGTTCCCACTTACAATTTCTACCCAAAAAAATATTCTATAGCTTACAACTAGAAAATTACAACTAGCATATTTGTTATAAAAATAACCAAACTATAAGAAATTGATTTTTAGCTGCTGTAACTATTAGCCAGTTATTTTAAAGCTTGTTTTGTCATATTTTAAATCATTACAAGTGATCTTGATGCCCCCATGGAAGTTTGTTAAGCTCCCCAAGAGGGTCCCAGCCTCCTGGCCTGTTCTATAACCTTCCACATTCAAGTGGCTCTGTTGGATAATATGCACTTACGCTGCCCCCAGGTAAAGCTGTACGGTTCCAGGTAAGTGCCATCTCACTAGTCTGTCCTGATGCAGAGTTATTTAGGTAGCCCTCTGCCTGAATAAAGTACCAGTTTCCTCGTGTAAGATTCTGGAACAGACGAGAACCATCTGGCCTGGAGAGCATGCGACTCTCCTTCTCTTCCTGAGCTGACCAATGTCCCAGCACATCAGCCTGCATAGATAGATTAATAACACATTTTTAACCACAGAAATAATCTTTAATGACATTTTTCTAAATCTGAATCTTTATTTTCATGCTTTACCAGTTGAAGAGAGTTGGGTCCAGCAGCCATTTGAGCAGTGAAGTGGAGCTTCTGAATTCTGGCCCACATGGCAACCGTTTCCTGCGATGGAGCTGCAGGTGGAGGGGAACCCCATAAGGGATGAATGAACCCCCGGAACTGCAGGGTCACATCCATCTCTGTAGAGGGATTGAGGATGATGGAGGTACTGCGCAAGATGGATACCTACAAAGCAGCAAGCATGAGTGAGACAGAGAGACACCCACAGACAGGGAGGGAGATTGGAAAACACGAAGACTGTAAGTTGGAGGGGTAGCAGTTGAGGAATAAAGAGATTACAGTAACACATTTTCAAAAAGTAAGATAATATACAGGGGAGAAAAAAATGGAACAAATATCAGAAACTGTAAAATATGACATAAAGAACAGGTTGCTGAAAACACTGAGGCAAAGATCGTATGTCTAGAGAGGTGTCAACTGAATGTAAACTGTCATGATGTCAGTGATGAATTTGTCATACCTTGTCAGGCTGTGATTGATTGCGTGGATGCTGGAAGGTGAGCAGGTGCAGTCCCGGGACATAGTTCTCGGTGCGACAGGAGGGGAGGGAGGTGAGGAAACGCGTGCGCTCCCCCCACCAGC
>JAZGTK010001144.1:7006-44264 GCA_036877625.1 Ambastaia sidthimunki | reverse complement strand
AGATTATTAAAGAAACTTTATTTGTAACAGTGTTTTTCATGAAGATGTTGGCTTATCCTAACAGAACAGTCTGTTCACTAACACTGTGGAGCAAGAGGAATCTAACAGAATTTGTGGATAGGTTGGAGAAATTGATTTTTTGGGGGGATTTTCTTTTAAAAAATTAAAAAAAACAAAATTGGATAACATTTCTTCTTTTCCCAAACCTTGTGATGGACCCTTCATGTCCCCTGTGTCTTCAGTGACAGTGAGATTTTGTGCTGATTTGTAGATGATAAAATACAGTATCTTCCAGTAAGATGTGTGAAAATCTGCCACACCTTAAAGGAGAGTAATATTTTGTAATAAAAATAAATAATAATACAAATAATAATAATACAAATAAATGATGGTGGATTGTTACACTGTGGCCAGTATTTTCTCAGTTACATTTTGTGTAATATTTAACTTTAGTAATGCTAACATACAAACAAACTGGCATGCAAAATACTGCCAGATCCAAAATCTGCATTAAATATTATATCCACCTCAACGTATGCATCATCCACAGATGGATTTGGACGGGGCCCCTTTATTTTGTTTAGTTTTCTGTGTGTTATGATGAAAGAAGTGAATGCTGTGTACTGCATGTGTCACATTCCATTAGGGGAGCAGAGATGTTCCCAGTCCTGTCATGGCCCGGGGCAAGCGATACAGAGAGAGAGAGATAAAGAGAGAGAGATAGTGAGAGAGACTGGGGTGGGGACATCAGCTGGACATTTATTTATAGACACAGCGAGCAATAAGGATTTAATGAGTAAACTGTGGCCATTTCAAAGAAAGTTTGTCATGTTGTGAAATGTTATTTTAGGTTATTTATTAACTATTTATTGATTTTAAATTCACCAATTGTGTTTGCTGTTATTCATTTGTGATGCGGTTGTTTAATTTATTGAGCATTTTGCTTTAGCCTGGCAATTGTAGAGTTTCTGTGATTTGTGATTTGAGGTGTTTTTTGGAACTTGTTTAAATATGAGGATGAAATAAAATGTAAATTCACAGTCCGTATGTCTGTTGTGTTTATTATAGTCTGTGTTTGTATGAAGTGGTAGTTATTGTTTATTTGATGTTGCAACTTGGTTTCAAAAGCGTTGCTCTTCCCTACTCAGAGGTTTATCTGTGGATAGTAAATGATTAGTGATGAATTAATCAATGATGAATTAATCAATTCATTGTTTACTCTGTCCTGTATGTTTAGAGTTTGAGGTGTTTTTCAATGCAAGCTCCCAAAATATATTTTGAAAATAGTTTGTAGAGAAAGTAAATGTTTAAAGTAAAAAGTTAACTTTATCCAATTGAAATAAAGTAACCGAAGTATGCATGCATGGAAAACATGGTTTAGCTGTGTGTGTGTGTGTGTGCGCCTCAGAGCTGTACTTTCACACCTCTTGTAAGAATTTCAGCTGTCAGAGGGAAAGAGATGTTTTTCCTTATGGCAATGACTAGACAGTTCTTTAGAAATCAACAGTTGACCATAACCAGGCATTTCTCTTTCAATACTAACTGCTTAGAGGAAAATAATTGATCCTTTTTTTTCACCATCCATCCATTTTCCGAACCTGTTTATTTTCTGCAGAGTGAGAGGAGGGCTGGAGACTATCCCAGAATCTTTGGCCACAAGCAGGGTTCATCCTGAATACTAGCCAGTCTATTACAGGACACACACACACACACACACACACACACTTGTTTCCTTATAGGGACCTAAAGAATGTTAAAATTTACTGGTATTACTATACTTGTGGGGACATTTGGTCCTCATAATCTAGTAAATACGAGGACCACACACACAAACACACACACACATTTACACTCATGGTTTGCTGTATTTTTTGTGTAAATTGATTGACTTTCAATTGATTTTGAGATTAAATTAAATTACTTATTTAGAATTATTATTAACAATTATTTACAATTTATAAATAATTGTAAATAACTGAATAATAACAATTTTTATTATAGGCCTCAGACATCAGATTTTTGTGACCAAAGAGTACATTCTACTGCATAGTGCTCCACACTCAGTCTGTATCTTAGATTTTTAAAGTAAAATGTCTCCTGATAACTTTGTAACTGTCCCAAGAAATGTTTTAACACTGGGCATCAATAAATGTGTAAATTCAGAAGCACCAAAGAAATGCTGTTAGTAAATGCTGTTTCCCTGCCTCATCTCAAGAGGAATTCTATGATTTCGTGGCTCCCTGTTAATGTTTTCCTTATGCAAATCGAAATCCAAATTAGAATGTCTTTGGAATGCTTTTGACCCTGACTGGATTTCCCGGCCCAGCATTCATTTACTGGTAATTAAGTGATCTGAGCTCATTTTCTCAATCTTAATGACATCATCCAGCCGCTACAGGAAACATGCGCGGCCCCCAGTGCACTCTGGGACACGCACATGGTCCAATAAGGGCCCTTTTACCTCTCTGACATTAGCCTGTAATGCTATTAACCCGTTCATTGTAACGATGCCCACTTAAGCGAAATGCAAAAGGAAAATATGCCCACTTAAGCCAATTTATTGCGATGTGGTGGGAAATCGAAAGGCGTTCATCTTAATGTTGGAATCTGATCAGCTCTCAAGTAATTTGTATTTAAAATAGTTTTTTCCTGATACTCATTTACTGACACTTGAAAAAAGCTTACGGAGACTGTAAATGTAGAATCGGCGTACTTTATTTATTTAAACATAGCAGTATTATAATGAATTTCATCCGGCAAGATGTCATGTGACCTCAAAGCAAAGTTTAGACAAAGTTATCTTAGGATCAGTTATGGAGAGATGACAGAGTCTCATTAGCAAAATGTGCATATTTTAACTCCTTTTTACACTTGACAAGAAAGAAAAGTTATAAATGTAAAAGGAATTTTAAAAATAAATGTAATTTAATTTTAAAGATTGATGCATACTAGACAAAATATAGTCCCACAATCAAATGAGATTTATAGCCAAAATTTTCTTTTAGATTTGTGCTTTATTTAAAGCAAACTACTCCTCTACTTTTTGTTAATGCTTTATTTCAATATTTATGCCAATTAAACTTTAAGAAAGTTAAATGAGAGAAAGAGATGAAGAGAAAGTGAAAATGTTCTGTAGACTGAAGCTGTCAATAATCAGTTTCAAATACAGACAGTTGTACAGTGTCAGAGTGGGTCAGGGCATGTGTGTGTGTGTGTGTGTGTGTGTTTGATGCTTGGTGGACCAGAAAACACTCATATGGAAGCCCCTCCCCCATCAGCTCATCCTAAGAAGATTGTTCCCTATGGAGATCTTATAATCCTCAGAGTCAAAGCTTGCAGTCATACCCACACACAGCACAACAGTCTTTAAAAAGCTTTACTACCCCATGAAAACATTAATATAACAGAAGACAAACATTAGAGTGCTTAAACATCTTTCTTGCCAAACTACTGTAATGTGTTTTTTGTAACATACTGTTAATGATCTATAGAGTAATTTAGACTTAATGTTTGTTGATTGAAACACATATTAAACCCTTGAATATGTTTTATGATCTAATAAAGCATATTTCCTTTATTTATCAATGTTACTGTGTTTGTAACATTGATAAATGTTACAATACAAACTACTCCCAGGTGAACTAAAGCAGGGAAAAGATTTTGGACTGAACTGATGCTGCACGGCACATAGACGATGTTGGGGTGAATGGGGCACCCCCGATGCCCCCCCACCCCACCTTCAAATGTTATGGGGCAGTCTCCTTCGGCAACAAGGAGCCACTGTCACTCCCCATTAGCAAGAGAGTCGTAATCCCCCCATGCAAAACTGCCATAATGATATCACTAACCACGGGTGGCCCCGCCGGCCAGGCAGTGTGTGTGTGTGTGTGCGAGACCTAATGTCCACAGCTTGACCTTTCACAAACACTTGTTTCACTAATCTGAACCCTTTTTTAAATGTCTTCCTACATCTTTTGTGTCTACTTGAATATGGTTTTAGCTTTGTTTGGCCTCCTACATGACCCCATAAAAACTGTTTTTGAATGAATATTTAGCAGATCAGAAGATTCTCTGTAATGATATTCACTATGTCCTTATACTGTTGATCATTGAAGATCATGATCATTCATAAACTGACAAACAAACGTTTTTTAAGACCTGCATCACCTGTAGCTGTTCTGTCAGTCTCCATCTCCCCCACCCTGTCCTACCCCGGCGTTTTTGTTCAGTGTTGTTTATTTTCCCTAAACAAGCACAGCGTTGGCAATACTAAACGATGCATTACAGCTATCAAACAAACAAACAAATGCACCCTAACCCCGGCCCAGCGGGACAGCAGCAGTGTCATCCTAAACATCAAGTGGCTGTTCTGCTCACTCACTCAAACCTGTTATGCTACTGAATAATGAATTTCATCTGTGCTTGTTCACTGTTCAGTCATGTGTAAAGACAATGGAGACACACACACAGACCTGATGCCGCCTTTATTTACTTGAATGGCTGATATGTGAGGTATCACTGCAGTTCAAGTATATTTAACGATTTTATTTAGGAGTTTGAGGTCAGGCATAGTGTCAACCCAGCTAACAGGGAGCGTTCTCAGAACGTTGGGTAACTTTGTCTCTTTGTAAAGTTCTCTCAAACGTTCTTGCGGTAGCATTCGTAGAAGTTTGTTTCATATTTATCCAAAACGTTATTCATAAGTTGTTAGTAGAACATGAGTGCCCCTGGATTTTCTCATGAGGGTCCTTACTATCACTGCAAGACTGTTCATTAATTGTGTTTATATTATTCCATAATTGTATATGCATTTTTACAATTGTATATTGCAAGACTCCTAATACATGTTTTTTTACACTGAGTTCTCCAGTTGACATAATCCAAAATAAACTCACTGTACTTTAAAATGTTTCGTTCTAAACTCACGAAATTAACTATAACAGGTTTGCATCCGCTTTAAGTAAATGTACTGAACAGTGTGGTATTATTTCTCTGTGCAAAAAGGTCACTGACCTCAGAAACGTATTTCGTATGAGCGAATAGCGTTTTCTTTTCGTATTTCATGTTAAGAGCATCTTTAGACGTTGACATGGGTGATGAAAATCCTTTCCTCTGATTTCACACTGAAGCAAACAGCAGTTCGTGTGGCTCTAATGCATTAGGTGAGAAGGTGACAGAAGACAGAGTCATGTTTATGAATGAAAAATGAAGGTCACCAAAACAAAAGGAATAGAAAATAACATCTAAAAACACTTAACGTATTTAAATGTATTTTATCGCGTCCATTAAGCTTCATAAAAAGACACTTTTCATGTTCTCGCATTGTTCCTACGGGGGAATTATTCATTAAATAACCAAAAACATATTAATTTCCAATGACATGGACAACAAAGTGCATTTTTGGCTTGTCTATAAAAATACCTCATTTATTATTTATATCCGTGCGCAGTGATTCGTGCACCAAACGTTTGAATAGATTTAAGACTTAATACTAATACTACCACTACAAAAAATAAACTTTATAGAACTAATACAATTTGATATTAAAATATTGACTGTTGTTAGTTATGATCAACATGCAACAAAAATACATAATGCAAATAAAATTATGCAATGAATTCGGAGAACAAAGAAATTAAAGAAAATAAATTTGAACTTTATTTTGCCACTGGAGGGCAACAGAAAAAATCGTGTAGCTTCTCTTTTATTTGTTGCCGTGGAAACGACACAAGCAATGAGTTTGTCCGGTTGCTACCGGGAGTGACTGATAAACTTTTGCAAAACAGACAGAAAACATGAGTTTGAGTTTGGACGATTACTTTCGGACAGTTTACGAGGGGCGACTTTCGCTGTAAGTAAATACAACCTATTAACTTAAACACTTTATTGCTGCTGATTATTAATGTGCCACCAGTTCCTATAACGCACATTTTGTATTCAAATATTAAGTCAAACAATGAGAAAGGTTTAGCCCAGGCTTTTGGAAATGAAATGTATATACTCAGAGACTGTATACACTTGCAGAAACGAAGCAGTCCACAAACTGGATTTAACCTCGCAGGCGACTCACTCTTTAATGAAACGCGACGAGATCAGGAGTGTGGACAGAGAACTGGAAGCTGAGAAAGAGGTGGTGGTGAAATAAAACAACATATATAAATTAATTTATGTTTAGCCCTAACAGTGTATTTGTCTGGTGTGTGTTTTTATGTCAGGAATATGAAACAAAGCGAGAGGAATTTAAACGGAGGAAAGAGGACATGATGAAAAAGGAGCAAACACTGAAAGAATCCATAATGAACTATGACAAGTTTCTGAAAGTAAGACAATATAATGCAACTTTGCGAAGTACGACATGTTACTGGATCAATGCATTAGGACATGTTACTGGATCAACATTTCTGTCAACTATTGAGATTGTAGAATTAGGTTTAGGTCAGTTGCATTTACGTTTAGGGCTGGGTTAGGGGTTTGTAGGGGTGTTCCTCTGATTTTAGGGGTCAGTTATGGTTAGGATTAAGGTAAGGTTTAAAATGGGACTTTTTTGGACAGGAATATTGTTGAAATGTGCCTTGAAAGCAACATGCCTGCCTTGGTAAAATAATAGTGACTTCCTGTAACCTGGATCAATATGGATAATGTAAATTAGCTTCTATAATATATACTTTAAATACTTTTTAGTTATATATTTTTTCTCGTTCTCTCTTTACAGGAAAATGATGCCAAAAAAGATCGTGCCCTAAAGAGAGCAGAGACAGAGAGAGCTCAAATAAACCAAAAACACTTTGAATTTAAGATGTTGCAGATTGAGTATGACACGCTGCTGGCTCAAAAAGAGCAATTAAGAGCTTGTATTAACAAAGCCAGTGTCAGGGTTCACTTCCTGGATAGTGCCGTAAAGATGTCCGGAAAGGTAGGGAGAAATATTGATTACTGGTATGTATGGAATGGGCACGGATACTAAAACAACTTTCGTTAAGAAACTGCTGGAATGTTTCTGTGGGCTCACCTGCCACACTGACAGCACAATGAAATATTACTGACTTATAGAGTACAAAGAGGATTTTTGTAGATTGTGTCTGTGTGATGTTCAGTCTTAGGAATTCTCAACAATATGACAATCGTTATTTCCATTTTTCATCATTGGTAAAGCAGATGTATTGTTGGCAAACACATTTATTGTTTTATTTTTCATTTATTTAATGCATCTTTTTTTGCCAGAAGATAATTTTTATATGTTGTTTATTAATATTTTGAAAATAAAACTTGTTTTTCTCTCTCTTCCCCTAATCACATTTAAGTATGAGAACATCGGTCAATTTGTAGCCCGTTTTGACACAATCCAGTCCAGCGGTGAGACTCTGATGGAGAAACAGACTGAGTTGGATAAAGAAAGAGAACGAATTGGGCTGGAACTGAGACAGTATGTAAATGAACAGCGCATTATGATCCTGGACCACAGCAACACACTGTCTCAGAAACAGACACAGCTAGACAGCATACGTGCAGAGGCATACAAATGGGTAAGTACACAAATGCACACGTACAAACATAAGTACACTAAATACACACACATGCCGTGTCGTCTGGAAAGTGTTATCTCCCAAGATAACAGAACATTCACATGTTCTACAGGAAGCAATGATGAAGCGAATCCAGTCCACTGCCACTAAAGAGACACTTCTGCAGGGTCAGATAAAGGTCACGACCCTTAACCTTTACCACATGATTAGCAAAGTTCCTATGGATACGGACGATACATTTTATCAGCTGGAAAAGGTGACTAATGCATAACATACAACAACTACTAAATAAGACAACATAGTATTTGTTTGTTAAATTATTCCGATTTATCTAGAACTGGATTGGATACAAATGTGAAAGAGTCACATGATATTATATGAATTTAAATGAAGTGCAGTACAGGTTTAAAAGTGAATACACACAAATAGATGATTAGATGTGATTTGTGCATCTCATGTCTTTTTGAATGTCTGTTATTGCTTTAATAAACGCTTTTTTTTTTTTCAGATTCAACAGTTTATCCAGGCTCGGACACCAAAAGATAAATAGCTGATGTCAGAGGTCACTATATACTCATACTGCCATTTATTAAAATTGTGTATCCATAAAAAAACATCTGACATAATCCTGTTGGCAGGATTATGCACTGGGGTGGGAAGGACGCAGGGCAACTATATGGAGATTAAAAAGAGTGATAAATTAAAAGGCTTAGGCTTTCTCTATTAATTAAACTGTGAAACATTATATAACATCTCTTTTAAGTTCTGGCAGATGAGTGTTATTAGATGGGTGTTTTGCCTTCTGTCATGTCTAGAAAAGATCAGACATGAAAAATCTTAGCTGCTTATCCAGCAATAATGTGCAGCACATAATGGCCAAAATCAGGGTCAGCTGTTCTCTGCCCAGTCGGTCAGTGGTTTTGTATAAAGCTACAGAGGAAACTGGTCTCACACCAGCTTTTCCAGCACCATAACATCATGTCTAAGTAATAATCTTTAGAGATAACCAAGCAGATTTCTTTATTGCCATATTTCTCAGTAGAAATAAAATGATGCAGTGGAAATAAAAATAAACAATTATAAATGAGTGTGCTGTGTCCAACTGTTCCATTAAACACCAGTTTTATTCATTCAACCAGCCAGCTGAGGATGGTGGGATATTATAGCCAGCAAAGAACGAACAGTTTTCTTCAAAAAATCTGATGAAGGCATCTCAGCATACAAGATATTACATGAACACTAAAGTCAGACAAACCTTGATCTCTTTTTATCTCCATGGCTAATGTTTTAACCCAAACAACAGGATGACGCGAGCAAGGTCACCATTAACTCTACAGTTAAAAGAAAACCTCTTCTGAATGCTTCATCAGTCTCACTAAACTTTATTCGTTCGATTTAAAGATGAACAATGAGATGAGAATAATGATGATAATGTTGTTGGTCTGTAGCTGTGCTTTCATTTTCCTTTCCTCCCCTTTCCTTTCTTTGCTTTCTTAGGCTTTGCTTTGGCCTTCAAGACCTTGCGCACACAAAAGCCTCTCCAGTGGGCCTGGATGACGGTGGCGGCTCTGCTGTGAAACTCTCTCTCTCTCTCCTGTTGCTCTCTCTGCTCCTCAGCCTGCAGTCGCTCTTCCATGATCTGGGAGTATTCCAGGTCCAAAACTGCAAAATGTTCCTCCAGCTCCATCAGCTCTGCTTTCTCTTCCTCATATATGCGTGTCATTTCCTCCAGCTCTGTCTACACACACAGAAAATAAACTTAGACACCCTACGCTGTACTGTACATAAAAATAAATGATAAAATACAAAACATACCCAGGACTTCTTTTAGGTCGATACTAGCATATAGGTGGTCTCAAACAAAACATTAAATTTGATTTCACAGGACCTTTACATTATAATAAATGTGAAAATGACATCACATCACTCAAGAATTAGGTCTGTTTAAATCTACCTGTTTCTCTCCCATTTCAGCATCGTATTTCTGGATCAAGGTTTCAATCTCGGTTTCCACCTTGTATTTTTTCTGCAAATCAAGGTCAGCAACATTTACAACAAAATAAACATGGTGTTTCTTTTATTATTAGATGTGTTAAAAGTAAGGCAGTTTTGGGGAGGCTAGCTTTTGAAAGCATAAGATCCCACCCTTCAGAGCAAAAACATCTTTCAACACATGAATGCATACATAGTTTGAGAGGCAAGCAAGACGTCCTATAATTGGATGAACGTTTTATGCTCCTGTTTCTTCCACAGAAAAAAAAATATAGGCTGTGAAGAGATTTTCAGCCAGCATAACAAAATCACCTACCCTGCCTTTAACAGCAATATACATACTGTTTTCATCTATCACATATGAATGCACAAACACACCTTTCGTACTGCCAGTTCTCTCTCTCTGTTCTCTACAATGACATTATTGAGCTGAGCTCTCATTTGATTGGCCTCCTGCTGTACATTAACCCTCTTCCCCTCTGAGGTTTTCTTATCTGATTGGCTCTGTTTCTCAGCTTCCTGTTGAGTTCGGACCACAAACTCCTCCAAGCCCTTTTCCATCTGATGCAGTGAGCTCTCCAGCTCATGTATTTTCTTAGTCAACGTAGAGACCTACAGAGGAATATTTAAAGACAAAGCAAAGAGAAACAGAGAATGTATAAGAGAAAGAGTGCAACAAAAGTATAAACTATTCATATTTGTAATTAAAGATTCACAGTTATCCAATTCAACACAGACTTCATATGGTAGCACCTCACCTCCGTGTCTCTGTCTTTTATTGCCATGGCAACCTCTCTGTCTAGTGAGTCTATCAGCTTCTGGTTGACACTGTGTCGCTGACTGACTTCCTGAATCATCTGGCTGCGTGCTTGCTCTTCCGCCGAGCTTGTGAGCAGCCTCTCCAGTACAACCTCTCTCAGTTCACACAGTCCATCTTTTAGCTTCTGAGATGCCATCTCTTCTTCTGTGTCAGGTCTCACTAATTTGAGCATCTCCTCAGTGGTCAGAATCTTCCTAAGACGTCTCAGAATGTTCCGGAAGGAGTCCTGAACTGCCTTGGTTAACATGGCTCGTTCCTTTCCATCAGCATTACTATCAAGCATCACTCGATAACTTTCTTCAAGAGTATGGTGCTCTTTCAGGGCCTCGACCACATCCTCTCCCAAACTCAAGGAAAATGTTTCTGGACACTTAAGCAAAGTGGGTAGAAGTGAGATTATTCCCAATTGCTGAATACAATCATCTAGTACCCCCACAATGAGCTTTGCTTCCAGAGATGCCAGAGTCTTCCTGGAAGGGCTGATGATCCTTAGAAACTCTGGTCTGGTTTTGTTTAGGATGCTGGGTGCCAGTGTGTCTGACATATTGTCCCCAGAAGGGAGAACAGCGGAATTTGAGCCCATCATTGGAGATTTCTTTGACAAAAAGGACAGAGAGAACTATTCTTACATTTAGAAACTAAAACAACAAATAAAAATACGTTCAACAGTTATTAAAATTAAATAAACTTTTTGAGAGACCAATTTAAAACCATAAAAAACGCAATATCTATTCAACAATTACTTATATAACAAACTATTATATACAAAATAAACACTGTACGTGTTTTTACCGTGTTATTCTTCTTCTGGGAAGAAACTACCTATGTGTTAGTACGTTTGCATAAAATATATTTTCAAACTGTTATAGAGCGAGACTTTCATTGTGAAATTTTAGCGGCTCCGTCTCAGCTGACAAAAACGACGCTGTCGTAAAAAGACGCAAAGTCAGACAGTCCTGCTTGTCGGCGGCAGTTCTTTTATTTATATTGTTAAAAACTCGACCAAATAGTATCTCGTTCTTCTTTATAAAGTTTAACTTTTTTATATTAGTCTAGAAATACACAGTCACAGACTTTACGCTTGTGTTTTAATATATTTTAATACCAGACGTCGATAATGACGTAAACATACAGGCTGCGATACGGTTTTAATAATACTTTTTTTTAACTCGGGCAGTTGAAGTTAAATGTCATTTTACTCCATATTTTAACTTTATCAGCTCGATGTCCAAGAGAGATTAAAACGTGTTTTGCAAGCGTATCGTGCACTGCAGGCCAGTGTTGAAGTTTCTCTGTAAAGGCTCAGTTTGGTGTCCTTTGAAACTGGGATCCGTTCCTCCGGTTCATCGGTATGGCGGACGGGGACGACGACGTACCGCTGATTTTGACCTGGGACGATGTGAACAGCGGGCTGCTGGAAGAGGAAGAGAGTGCGTATATGTGTTTGTACTATTATTATTGCATTTAATTGAGCTGTGACTTATCCAACACTGATGTTATGGCATCTGTAGTTTCATAGAGCAGGATTCAGATTTCAAAACTCTGCAGATTATAACATTTAGACATTGATGTTTGTGGTACCAGTACAGATCAGTCATCACATTTCTGCAGCTCTGTCATTTATCCTGTATTTGAAGATGTTTCCAGCAGGACTTTTAGGACTGACCTGTCAGATACCTTATGACCCCAAAGCCTCCTTTGAAGCTAGTTTGGTATTTGTTATATTTTTGCACGTGAATCCTTAAGATAATATAAATCCTGGTCTGAACCAGATATTTATCTCCCTGATTATGGGCTTGGTTGACAAATAACATGAACATCATCTGTTAGTTAACTTTCTACCAGCTAACCTAGTAGCTTTCTCTGTGTTAATATGAAAACTGCATGTACAAAACTAATCACAAGACAGGACGTGTAAGAAAATGCTGATCGAAGTAGCTTTGGCATGCCACGCTGCGTGACACTGCCTGTCATGTTAATGTTTAGCCACGAACATCCTTAATTGTCAGTGCTGATACAGTGTCAAATGGTCTGAAGTTCTCTACCCTGGCTCTAGAGGGCGCCACAGTCAAGTAAACGCCTTACCACCGTTGTCTTTAAAAGTGCTGGGAAAGTGCTCATCCTAAAGATGAAGGCATTTTGGGTGACATACTGTTTGTTTCATCATAAGCTAAGTTACTTGCTGGTTGCAGGTTGATCAATGTGTGGTTTAAGTAATTGTTTTGCTTTAGAGCACTTATTGAGGGTGATGATACTGTGTAAGACTGTCATTTTACAAATGATGTATCCCAGCCACGGTAGTCATGTGTTTAAGTGTCACCTACACCAGCATACTGGCCTTTGTATGACACACACATAGAGGCAGATGAGTTAAAATGCTGTGTCAGCCTTGTACCACACTGTTTGTGGCCCCTCTGGACTCCCAGCATACAGGCACTGTGTCCTTGTGTCAGAACTGTTTGATAGGGATAAGGACTAAATGTTTGAAGCTTTTGAAGACTGAATCGGAAACCAAAGCGTGTAGTTATTTCTTTTTGTATTTGGGACATTCCTTCAGTTAAAAAAACATACTGCAGGTTTCTTCAGCCCTCTCTTTGGTTCCAGGGCTAAACAGGGTTCTGTTTTATTATACTGTCTCTTATTTTTGGACGAAAGAAGAACATTAAAAGCTGAACCGAAGATCAGTAGCCTTCACTTCCTCATGCTGTTTCAAAATGTTTTTCATTGCCATGGTGACGGTTTTCTGCATTGAACATTTTGGCTATGGTTGTGTTTTTTAAACAGCAAGTTTTAGATGGGGCCAGGTCACGTTTTTGGCTGTTTATTGTACTGCGTTTGAGGAAAGGCTGGATCTCTTTGTGGTTTGGAATAGAAACAAGTTATCAAGTCTGTCTGTTTATTTATAATGCTGTTGTTTATTGATCTGATGGAGAAAACACTTATTTCATGTATCTCATTCAATCAGATTGAATTTGGTCAGACTGAAAGCTTTTAGCTGTTTAATTAGCTCAATATTAAATTGCATTTGGACCGGACAGAAGATGTTAAAGGGTGTTAGTAGATTATGCCCATATTTGCTTACACAGGAGTTGTGGTGCATATGAAATAAAAAAGAATTGAAACTTTTGCTTCCCCCAGTGAATCAATCACATTAAAGCTTCAGTCACAGAGGCAGGTTTTTATGGGCTGCGTCGTCAACTCAGAAGACAGCTGCATTTTTGGGCTTGGAAACAAAATGTACTCTGTGGGCCAGAAGTCAAACTATATCCGTGACAGAGAAGATCCTGAAACCGGAATATGACACGGATGAAAAGCTGATATTCCCGACAGAGTGAAACGCTTGAAATGACGGGAGCACTTGGGAAAGAGACAGTTTTAGGAGAAGCTGCTTGGATGCTCCACAGGAAGTTGTCACTGTTCTTGAGACCAATGCTTGAGAAACTGTAGAACCGGACGTTCTATTCTGCTGCAGAGTCACACTGTGATATTTGAACCGTCGGTGCCATTTCCTGTCCACACTTCCTGTGAGAGGGAGAGAGAGGAAAATCCAGTGTGGAATGCAGACATATCTGTTTAAGACTTTTTATTACTGATTTTTCATGACATTTTTGGGAATGTTCAGTTCTTTGCTTTGGCAGTGAAATGTTTGGAATTTGGAGTGCAGAGTTTTGGAAACCAAAGTTGTCTTGGATATGAGCTTTTGTTTGAAGCGCATAATAGTTTTATTAACATTACGTTTTTTCAGTGTGATTTGAATCAACGTTTGAACTGTGTGTAAGTCTATGAAGGCTTGTCACAATCTGTGAAGATTTGTCCATGTGGCCGCCAAACAGTTTTTTTCTCGGGGATGTTGAGGGTCATTTTTGGATGATTTGCGTGGGAACGCATCGCAAATTCTCCAGCGTCAAATATATTGGATATCACATCCTTTTAATGACTAAATAGCTGTTGCTTAGCCTTATTAATAATGTTTATTTGAGCACATTTTTATGTTTATTAATCAGGAGAAAAGCTTTGTGCTATTTTCTTTATTTAGCAAAGGTAAAAGTATAAATAGTTTTTCTTAGTTGACAAACTTAATAATAAGCACTGCGGCAGATTGGAGAGAGATGAAGTTTTTCAGCCGTGCTTTTGGCTGGATGTGATTTTGGTCTGTTTCATTATGTGAACATTGTGAGTAGAACCACAGGATTCAGTTCTTTTGGACCTGCAGCAGGCGTGATACAATGAAACCGGCCCATGCGAGTGTATTGTTCATAATCAACCCTCTCAGTGCTGACAACTACTTGACCAGTGACCAGTATCTCATGTGTGACCACTGAGGCCCAGGGCCAATCGCAGAGGCTGCCATGGAAACCAATAGTGCATGTAACAATGTGACAGGACAGACACATGATTGGCCAGTCCAAACGTCCACATTCTCTGAGCAGTTACAATGTGTCGGTATGTGAGTTTGAAAGAAACCAGCTAACAAAATAGACCGATCGATTATTAAAATGGTTTTATTTTTATGGCCAGGTTTTATTTGTATGTTGATATCATTTAATCGGTCTTTCTCTTCCACACACAGATGGGGTCGGAAATTATGATACAGTAAATAATGTCGTCATTCCAACCTCAGGAGCGGCAGATCCCAGGGCCCAAAATTCCCTGCGCCAGAGCTGGGAAATGAACTACCAGGAAGCAGCAATATACCTGCAGGTCATCATTCACACACACACTCACAGTAAGCCAATGAAACAGTGTGTGATCACACACATTCAGAGTAAAACATTCTCCCTGTTTGTCTTCAGGAAGGAGAGAATAACGACAAGTTTTTCACTCATCCGCGGAATGCACACGCACTCAGTGCCTATCTGTTTGCTCATAATCACCTGTTCTACGTGATGGAGCTCCTGACAGCCGTGCTACTCATGCTGCTGTCCCTGTCTGAGGCTCCAGCCGTCCCCTTCCTCCGCCTGGACGTCTACGTATGGGCCTCTAACTGTGTGCTAGTGTATTGTGTGCAGGATTGTGTGTGTACGTATGCATTTGTAAACATGTGTTTGTGTTGGGTTAGGTTCACGCTACGCTGGAGTTGCTGGCGTTGGTGTTGGTGGCCTTTGAGTTGTGCATGAAGCTCCGGTGGCTCGGCTTTCACACCTTCATACGACATAAGAGGACCATGGTGAAGGTGTGTGTGTGTGTTTCACTTCCTGTGGTTGTTAGAAATGCTGTGGTCTGTTTTCTCGACTCTCTCTGGAATGAAATGTTTGATTTAGCATCACAGAAACTCTTTGTTAAAGGTAATACATTTATTTGTAGCTGGTTACTTATGGTTTGTATTAAAGTATTTATAAATATTACATAAAATATGAAGTTTATGTCTGTGTGTTTATGTGAAGGTACAATGAACTGCGGTAAGTGTATTACATTGATTTTGAAATCTGGATGTGTCATATTTCAGGGCAGGAATCCTGACCTGCTCTCTGGTTTTGTGTCTTTCAGACAAGCGTCCTGTTCATTCAGTTCATCGAGGCGATTGTGGTGTTAGTTCGGCAGACGTCTCATCTGCGTGTGACCAGAGCTCTGCGGCCCATCTTTTTGGTGGACTGCCGTTACTGTGGAGCTGTTCGAAGGCATGCAAACTTCAGTTCTTTAGAAATACTTAAATTAAAAAGCTGTACACATATTACGAGTATCTTATGAATGTGTCAAGCCTGTTTTATTCAGTTTGAATAATGACTGTGTACATAATAATAACAATTTAGTAACTTAACTTGGAAAAGCACATAATTTATTGTGTAGTGATGATCATAGTATAATGTGGTTCTTGTTGGATACTTTTGTATATTCATTTATTGAATATTTATTGTTAGATAATATCAGACTCAGATTTTAGAGATCTTTAAATCTGTGGTATAATGTTGCATTCAGTCTCTCTGTCCTCCCTCAGGAACCTGCGGCAGATATTTCAGTCTCTTCCACCCTTCATTGATATTCTTCTGCTGTTGCTTTTCTTCATGGTCATATTTGCCATTCTGGGATTCTGTTTGTTCTCCGGCAACACGGCTGATCCTGTGAGAACATCACACTATACACACCACATTTCATTATTGTCTCTCACATGCTCATGCTCACACACTGATCTACTCTCTCTTCCTCTCTCCAGTATTTTAACACACTGGAGAACAGCATTGTGAGTCTCTTCGTCCTTCTCACCACTGCAAAGTAAGTGTCTGGAGCTCACATCTCCATCAGCAGTGAACTGCTGGATTACTGAGGTCCTCACTGTCATTGTGATTATTAGCAAGCTGCTCCAGATCACGGTGGCTCCAGAGAATCTTTCTACAATGTTCTAGAAGTCACTCTGAAGTAGAATGTGTCTTTCTACATTGCTGAGTGTGTTTTCTGTCTTTTCGATAGCTTTCCAGATGTGATGATGCCGGCGTATTCTAAGAATCGTTGGTCGTGCATTTTCTTCATCGTGTATCTGTCCATCGAGCTCTACTTCATCATGAACCTGGTCTGTTTTCAAATTTTGTAAATGTTCTAAGCAGCCTGTCAGCATTTGTGCAATCAACAATTGAGACACAAACTTTAAAACCTTTAACAAACAACACGCTTTTTCAAATAACAAACAAACAAACAAACAAACATCAATAACTAACATCAATAAAACGTTAAACAAAAACATTCTCAAATGCCGTAAACAACAATCAAATACCATCAATCACGCTTTTCTGTTTACAAACAATAACTTTAACAGGTTAAACTGTTGTATCTGCTTTTACAAATTTTGCCTTTGAATAAATGTTTAAAGATTTTGTTGTTCATGAGATTTATAAACATTTTTGCTTCGCAGCTCCTGGCTGTAGTTTTTGACACCTTTAATGGAGTTGAGAAGATGAAGTTTAAATCTCTGCTTCTACACAAGCGATCTGCCATCGAGCATGCCTTCCGACTGCTGGTTAGTCGACAGGTGAGCATACAGTTCTTCTCTATTAAATGCTGAATGTCTGCACACACCGACTTTTATATGATATATGTTTGTATGTGTGTGTGCTTGTATTTTTTAGAGGCCTGATGGAGTGTCTTTAAAGCAGTTCGACGGGCTGATGCGATTTTATCGTCCACGAATGAGCGCAAGAGATTGTTTTCTCACCTTTAAGGCCCTCAACCAATCAGGCGCAGATACTCTGAGGTACACACAAGCACACAAGTGACGCACTTTTATATTCAGCAGATAGAGTTCTCAGTTTCTTTGTGTTTGTGTTTTAGTCTTCAGGACTTTTATAAGTTTTATGAGGTCATTGGGCTCAAGTGGAAGGTCAGAGGTCACACACACTGTCACATGATCACACTGTAGAATGTTTGTTAAACCCTTTTAAGCTAAAACGTGTGTTTATGTGTGTGTTTGTGTGTGTGTTTGTGTGTGTGTTTGTGTGTGTGTGTGTGTGTGTGTGTGTTTGTGCGTGTTTGTGCGTGTTTGTGCGCTTGTGTGCGTGTGTTTGTGCGTGTGTGTGTGTGTGTGTGTGTGTGTGTTTGTGCGTGTTTGTGCGCTTGTGTGCGTGTGTTTGTGTGTGTGTTTGTGTGTGTGTTTGTGTGTGTGTTTGTGTGTGTGTTTGTGTGTGTGTGTGTGTGTGTGTGTTTGTGCGTGTTTGTGCGCTTGTGTGCGTGTGTTTGTGCGTGTGTGTGTGTGTGTGTGTGTGTGTGTGTGTGTGTGAGACAGGCTCGACGGAGTGGGGAGCACTGGTTTGATGATCTTCCTCGTACGGCATTCCTTATTTTCAAAGGTCAAATAAGGCTTCATTCTCATGTTTAATTAATTTGCATTAATATTATTACTATTAAATTATGTGCTCTGATTGAATAGAAACTTTACTGGCTAGTTTGGATCCTGCCTGTGATTTCTTATTGTGATTTCTTACTTTTTTTTAACAGGAATCCATTTAGTTGTAAAATCCAAAGCCTTTCAGTATGCAATGTGTAAGTAAGACTCCTAAGTGCCTTGTATTAAATCTTTGGATATTATTACATGAATGCATTGCCTAATTGAGAACATATTTATCTGAAATAAAAGTTAAAAAAAAATTAAGTAGCTTAACATATGGGCTGTTGTCAAAATGTCTAATCATTTATCTATGTCACCCTGGAGTGTATGTAGAACCTAAGATTTTACTTTTACTACTTTGTAATATGTTGTTTTTACATTATGTTCTGTGTTTTGAAGATACTGACTTTGTTTTGTATGTCACAGATCTGGTGGTTGCAATTAATGGCATCTGGATCCTGGTGGAGACAAACATGTTAAATGGTAAGATCTGCTCCGGGGTGTTAGTTTCTGTTGGTGAAAGTTTCAGATTCATTCCATGAATTCTTCATTCAGAAAAGAAAAAAGGTTTGTGTATTTTCTATGTGCGGACCCTGTTGAATGTGGCTTTCAGAGAACTTTTCTCTCCTCACAGATGGAGTCTCATGGACTCGTGTTGTGCCCTGGAGTTACATTGTTTTCCTCACAAGTGGGTGGAAAATTAAATCAATATTCTGACTGTTCAAATGTAATCCGAATGTAAAAGTCTCAATAATGTAAATGGGTTTGAACTATTAAAGTTTTTTTCTTTTTTCCAAGTTTATGGGATTGAGGTTTTGTTGAAGATCACAGGTCTTGGTCCTATGACATATTTCAGCTCGGGGTGGAACCTGTAAGTGCACGCACTCACACACGCACACACAAACACACACGTGCACGCACGCACGCACGCACTCACACACACACACATGCACGCACAAACACACACACGTGCACACACACACACACACACACTTTCTCACCTCTGCTTGTGTGTTTCTGTTCTCAGCTTTGATTTCTCAGTGACAGTCTTTGCGTTTCTGGGATTGATTGCTCTGGCCTTTGACATGGAGCCGTTCTACTTCATTGTGGTGTTGAGACCTTTTCAGTTACTCCGGTGTGTGTGTGTTTACTGTTCATTTAAATGTTTGGTTTGCATATAGTTGTAGTCATTTATTTTAAACAATATCTAAAATGCTTTTACCAACCTGTGAAATCATAATTAGAGTTTTGTTGCTTTCAGTTCATGTCTGTTAGCTTTGATGCCATCTGTGTGCTTGTTTATATTAACATATATAACTCAGTCACAGTGTGTGAAGTGTTAAAGGAATTTATTCTTTATATTCTTAAGAGATAAATCAACACTATGTTTTTTGATATTTTCCTTTTTAACTAATTTTCGTAATTTTTTTCCTACCTCTTGTAAAGGTTGTTTAAAATTAAACAACGTTATCGGAATGTGCTGGACACGATGTTTGAACTTTTCCCACGTATGGCCAGGTACAAAAATAATAAACCACTGCCACTCACACACTCACAGTCATCCAGTCATTTTCTCACACTCTCTCTCTCTCTCTCTCTCTCTCTCTCTCTCTCTCTCTCTCTCTCTCTCTCTGTAGTCTAGGTCTGACTCTGATTATCTTCTATTATTCCTTCGCCATCGTTGGAATGGAGTTTTTTGCAGATGTTGTTTATCCAAACTGCTGCAAGTAAATTCTTTTAATCACTGTAAACTGTTTTGTGTTTTTTATATTAGAATACAGTTTTTGCTTCTGCCACAAACAAAACCTAAACCAAAAAATGCTTTGCCCTGTTTCTCAGCACAAGCACTGTTGCTGACTCATATCGTCAGATGAATGTAACCGTTGGCAACCGGACAGTGCTGGAGGAGGGATATTACTATCTCAATAACTTCAATAACATCCTGAGCAGCTTTGGTATGAACAGACACACTCACAGCTTACAGGGAACGTTCTTATAACATTGGCTAAAGTTCTCTCAAAGTTCTCTCAAAGTTATCAGAAACATTCTTGCAGTAACGGTAGTAGAACTTCTTTTAGCATGATAGAGATCTTATCAAGTGTTATTCTAAAGTTGTTAGTGAAGCATTTTAAAAACATTACAGAATTTAAAAATGCAAGCAGTAACAGTAATGAAATGTCTAAAATTGGACATTTTGAACATTCCCACAACATTAAAAAGGACATTTTGTTACTTAATGGAAACGATACGGAAGTGTTCTTACAACCTAAAACTGTTAGCTGGTTATTGTTAACTGTAACTAATAGTTTCTTTCTCTGTGATCTTTTAGTTACTTTGTTTGAATTAACCGTGGTGAACAACTGGTACATCACTATGGTGAGTTTAAGCAAACACAACCTGCAGGTGTTCAGAAAGTATGTGTGTGGTCCCTCTGCTGGACGCAAATGTTATTAGCAGACTGTACTGTTGCAATGCTGTTTGCCTGTCTGTGACCATCTCTTTAATGCACGTGTAGTTTCAGTGTATAATAAATAAGCAGCCGTCTGTAATAAGTGGTGAGTTATTGATGCCTTTAATTCCACAGGAAGGCGTCACGTCCCAAACCACCCACTGGAGTCGCCTGTATTTCATGACCTTCTACATTGTCACCATGGTGAGTGTTTATATTTGCTGTGGGGTCCAAAAGTTTCTAATTTAAACCTAAAGTTTCAAAGGGATAGTTCGCCCGAAAATGAAAATCTTTCCATCATTTACTCACCATCAGGTCATCTTAAACCTGTATAACTTTTTTGATTCTGTGGAACACAAAAGATGTTTTGAAGTACTTTGGTAACCAAACAACAGTGGGACCCTTTGACATCCATTGTATGAACACAAAACCACCAAGACATTTTTCAAAATATCTTTTTTTGTGTTCCACAGAAGAAATAAAATCATGAAAGTTTGGAATGATATGAGGGTTAGTTAATTTTCAGGTGAACTATCCCTTTAAGATTTTGAAAAGTGGAAAACATTAAAACATAAGTATTTAGAATTCTGAAAGGTTATTTTATGTAAATAATCATAAAAAATAAATAATTGTTGGTTATTTTTCTCAGCCCTGTTTGGTTTTCAAGTGTTTAAATGCCTCTATGATGTGTGTAATGCAGGTTGTCATGACAATAATTGTGGCCTTCATACTAGACGCATTTGTCTTCAGAATGAACTACAGTCGGAAGAACCGAGAGCCGCTGGGAGACCCAGAAGGTTCTGAATGTTTATCAGATAATAACATTTAAAAAACGTTATAAAAAATCATGTTATTGTGATGCAGAGAGGAGTTTGCAGCTGGGCTTAATTTCATTGTGCAGTATGTGTGTGTTTCAGATGAGAAGGGGATTGTATTTGAGACGGAGGTGTCTCAGACTGAAGCGGTTCAGACTTTGGACCTGTACAAACACACACTGCGCGTCACAAACCTAAGCTCACTTCAGAACATGTGTGTGACCCTGGAGCGGAGTGGGGTGAGCACACACACATATTGACTTATTGTATTGTGTATTCCTGTAGCTCAACTGGTAGAGCATTGTGTTAGCAGTGCAAAGGTTGTGAGTTCGATCCCAGGGAATACAAGTACTGATAAAAATGTATACCTTGAATTCACTGTAAAAGCGTCTGTCAAATGAATAAATGTAAATGTATTGTTTTTTTAGACAACTAGTTATAAACAATATAACCTAACCCACACCATAACCCTAACAGAAAACCTTCAGCATTTTTGCAATATAAACTTTATTTGCTATATTTTTATAGCTCACTTTTGGGTACCAATTTGTCCCCAATATATAATTAAGTAATCACACACACACATTTATACACAGTTTATGGTTGTGTTTCTTTGCTGGATAGATTGAATTATACAGGATGATGTTTGTCTTTGCTTGCAGCACTCCTCGTTAGTGTTTCAGGGTCGAAGGTCACGTACCAAAAGTGACTTGAGCATGAAGATGTATGAGGAGGAGATTCAGGTACACATACATCACAGATGCAAAGAAACATCCTGCAGCTTTATCTAAGTCAACAATCAGACCTAACCAACATACATGTAACGTTTCTGTCATGAATGCATCACTGATGCAAAGAAACATACTGCAGCTTTATCTAAGTCAACAATCAGACCTAACCAACATACATGTAACGTTTCTGTCATGAGTGCATCACTGATGCAAAGAAACATCCTGCAGCTTTATCTAAGTCAACAATCAGACCTAACCAACATACATGTAACGTTTCTGTCATGAATGCATCACTGATGCAAAGAAACATACTGCAGCTTTATCTAAGTCAACAATCAGACCTAACCAACATACATGTAACGTTTCTGTCATGAGTGGGGACGTGGTAAACTGAGTTTATTTAATTACTTTAATACTTTTTATTTAATCAAACATTATTGTAAAATTATGTTTAAGTGAAGCACTGAAAGGCTATTGGATCCAAAAATGATTGAATCTGATAATTAAATCTCGTAACGGAAGATTAAAATAGTCTAATATCACACAGCTGGTTAAACAAGGATATGCCCAGGTGGAAAATAGGAAAGTTTAGCAAAAAGAAATAAACACTGCTTAATATTTAATTTCTGTTTTCAAAGTTATTCTGTGATATTCGAAGTGACCTTCCTTTAATAAAAAGATTAACATTTTTAGACAGGGAATGGTATGTTTGTGTAAAGTGGTTGTTTGTTTTTGTCTGCAGGAATGGTACGAGGAGTATTCCAGAACAAACCTTCAATCTGATGACCCATTCCACAGAGATCTGAACAGCCCTGACGCCGGTGCAACACACAGCATCAATTAACCTACACTCACACACGCTGAACACTCCAATAGCATGAACTAACACACTCACTCGTACCTCTGAGGGACGGTCCGTCTTCCTCCCCTTGATGGAAAGCACAGGTGCTCGCCATGGCAACCCCACTCTCCCATCTTCCACATGGAGATCCGTGAACATCTTCACTTAAAGCCTTATTTCCCCTTCCACAAAGGTTCCGTGGCCAATCAGGGAAGCTTAAAGACCAATCAGGTGACATGCACTATGTCCAGGAACCTTTTTCTCCACGAATGCCCCTCATAACTGTTGCCTTGTGGGAAAGACCCGGAATGATTCAGACTCTCGTGGATGTGACAAACTAAGATCAGCGATTGAATGTTTCTCTGGGAGATGAATCAGAACTGAATGTGAGATTCTGAGGTATTGCTTAACCAACAGATAAACAATAATAATAAAAAACTAATGCTGTTTTTAAATTAAAGCTGCTTTTGCTGGGACCTTTGGACCTAAGGACAGGCTTGATATAGAAATATACAGTATATACATTTTGCATACGTCAGATGCAGTTGTGAGTTAAGTATTTAAAACACTAATGCATCAGTTTTTGGTCAGGATGGGATTAATCTGGACTGATGAGTGTCAGGAAAGCTTAGGAAACCAGCTCTGGACCTTTCAGTTCATTCACATTGTTATGTTAGTCACATATGAAACGATCTTATCGCCTTTTTAGGGCTGAATTGTAAGTTTTCATTATCATGTAATCCAACTTCCATTCAAATCGATGGTTAATTCAGAGCGACCACAAATCTGTTCCAAAACTGTCATGTTCCTTAAAACTAACGCAAGAAGACGAAAGCTTTGTTTCTTTGATGTTTTTACACAGTGCTTTGAAACTGAAGTTATTTATTTACATGAATATAAGCAATAGTTTCGCGTGTATCTCACCTGCATTCTTGTATTTGTATTAAGAGTGGTTTGATCTTATTGAGATACCTGTGACGCTTTTAAATGAGCTTAAACATTTTAAATCCTTGTTTACACGCATCATCTAACTTGCAGTAAAGCGTCGATCAGTTTATGAGGGTCTTTTCAGCACAACGTTCATCCCGGTCGGATGTTTTATTGCACTGTGAGAAGCTCAGCTTTGATGATGCGGATGTTAAACGTGATGCGTATGTGACAAAGATGACAGCGAACCGCATCAGCTCCCCTCATACTGTAACATTTACCCGTGTGTCAGTTCTCTGTGCTTGTTCTTTTGTACAATCATTACACAGATCTAGTAAATGATACATTTTAATGAAACTTTCTTGAGTTTTGTTTATTAATAGTTTATAATACGTTTTGTATGTGAAATGTGAGATGCACCACGTGTTTCGTTACTTCCAGTTGCCACGGTGACCATGCAGATATAATACTGTTAAAAAACAGGACTGTCCGCTCACAGATGCTTAAAGGGCCGGAAATGATATTTCTCGTCTTTCTCATCATAGTGATGCTAATGCAAGTGATGTGGTTCCTCATGTAATTTATTTGAAAAATATTGTGTGTAACCGAAATGCCAAAGATCTTGCACGCAGATGGTTTTAGGATGTTTAAGCTCCAGATGTTAAAGGCCACGCAGATGGTTTGAAGATGTTTATGTTGTTCAACAGCAGGGGGCACCACAGAGTCACATCCGTCGTTATAGAGCAGGAAACTGTGATTTCCAGTCCTGTTTGTGTAAGAACTGTGTGTGTGTGTGTGTGTAAAAGTGTTATGTTTCATTTTCATCTAGATGTGTGTTTTCGTCAGGATGTCATCTTTGAACGTTTAGATCACCCCTCTCTCTTTCCAGCTCTTGTAATGTGATGCGTGTTTTCTGGTCATAAGGTCTAATGTGTTGTGACTGGTGATTTCAGACATTAGAGGTATCACATTGCAATAGAAGGCAGATGATTTTTTTATGCATCCATGAATATGTTAATTAGTGGCACGCAAGCACTCACGTCAATGCTGAGTTACACATGTTAATGACGGTACAGTATGTTCTTTCCTGCGTTTTCAGTCGGGATTTTGTGGACCCCTGGGGGTCCGTAAAGGTACAGCAAGGGGTCTGGATATTTCCAAGTAGATAAAGCTGCAGACCGGAGTCTCCTAAACAGGGCGTTAACACCAAAAGTGGGAGGTGCCTCCAAAAGGGGGCTGTTAGGGGTGGGCGTTTCTTTTCCATCTGAAAATGCTATGAAACCACGCCCCATTTTTGGAGTTCCCACCCTCTTTTCGAGTGTCCCCGCCCCAGTTTGGAGATCACCAGTCTGCAGCTATACGCTTCTGATATTTCTGTGTTTAATTCAATGCTCATATGTTTGGTTGATTCTAGTGTGCAAAACATTACACATACATAAATTTATCTCTGTATGACAAGACATGGCAAAGGACAAAAGGTATGTTAATTAACATAGAATGTAGATTAACACTCATAACTAAATAATGTTTGTTAATGAAAGTTATTTCACATGGTTGTCAGGAAAACAGGCATTTTAATATTACAGGTCAGAAAAGGATGACAACTTTTTATAATGTTAAAGAATAATCGCTGTATTGGCTCAGTGAACATTTCAGAAACGTTCGTGTTAAAAAGCAATGTGCCCAGTGCTACAAACTCATACTAAAGCCTTTTCTTTTAAATCAAATTCAGAAACGGGCACAAACAGAAATTCAGGGAAGCCACCAATCTGTATCAGCATACTGTAAGTCTGAGGTAAGATAAAAGATTTTAAAAAGTGACATGATGTGCAGGCCTCATAATCTGTCATTTTCATTAACAAATCAGTTGTTTTCTGCTGGGATTGAGATTCGAACCAGTGACCTTCTAATTACAAGTCTGACTCTAACCAGCAGGCCACAACTGCCTAAACAGCCATAGTTGGCAAGGTAAGGGAATAATTCTAAAGCATTTTTTTAGCTGTTTATGTTTATTATTTGATGTGCCATGACCAAATCAAATCTTACATCTGGCAAATGAACACACAAGCGATACAAGATGAGTAAACATAGCGTGTGCTTGCTCTACAATGCAGTAATATGACAGCATTGTTATTGGATTAGTTGTAATCATTTGTTTGTTGTATAACTGTTTACATGTGGTTTTTTGTTTGTGTGTACAGTACAAACACACACACGTTCTCACACACAGTAGTCTATTATTAGTGTGTTTGGGGTGAACCCTGAGACTGGATGGTGGTTGTAACTGTGTGATTCTCATTCTCTCTGTACATTGTGGCTGTTTTCTAATTTATCCCTTCAGACTCTCCCCCAAACCAGCATCCTGTCCCCTCTGACCCTTCATCTTCCTCCCATCTTCCTCTCTTCCTCTCTCTCTCTGCTGTCAGTCACTAGGGAAACACATTTATTCTTTGATAGAGAGCGGAATGTGTTTTTTACTGTCTGTTTTTTCTAATTTCTTATATCTTGGACGACTGACTCGACATGTGGTGAGAAATTGTGATTTTACAGGTGTCATATAGTGCCAAATGTTTGAATCAAAAAGGTAAACCGTATATTAGTTATAATATTATAACTTGTGTGTTACTGCTGTGTATTTGTCTGTGTAGAGGCAACAGTTCCCATGGACGTGAACGTTAAATTGTCCATCAGGGAGAAGAAATGTTGTTTGAGGTTGCGAGTGTTTTGTTGGGACATAAATATCCTGTACATTCTCAAGTTCAGTCCCCCATCCCCTAGTTTTTTTCTCACACTCTGTTTTTCTACCAAATTATGAAACAAACAATTTAGTAGCAAACATATGTATTTGATTTTAGCATTTCTGAATGCATGCAGACTTTGTTTTGAATATATCAAAATCCATGCTTTTTCACGTGTAAATTAGATATAATTAAATATACACTCCTAAAATAAAAGGTTCTTAAAAGGTTCTTCACAGTGATGCCATAGAAAAACCATTTCTTACTTACTTTTATCTAGTCTAAAGAATCTTTTTCTACTACCATGAACTTTTTGTGAAGCAAAAGGTTTGAAACAAAAGAAACAGCTGACCGTGGTCATGTGTGTGTCATTTTAACACACACATCTCTATGAATCTGAGCAATGCTCTCAGAAATGATCTGCATAGAGATTCCATGTGTGCTTTCCCCCTTATTCTCATAAAAGCATTTCTTGTGTGTTTGTCAGTTAACAGTAATTTACAGCTGTTGTTTTGAAATGATCGTTGCTAACAGATGCTCTAAACAATGTCTTTGATTTTTGACCTAAACCAACACAAGCAACTTACTTTTACTTTACTTTTCCTATACTTCACAATCCTTAACTTACTTACTTTTACTCACACTCACACTCACAATACTTTCTTTCTTTCTTTCTTTCTTTCTTTTAATTACCCTGGTTAGAACAATTTATAACAGTAATGTAAATTGTTTTTTTCTCTCTTTCTCTTATACATATATATATATATACACACACACACACACACACACACACACACATATATATACACGTATATACATACATACACACACACACACACACACATATATATATACACATATATATTTTAATTGTAAATAAAAGCCTCTTAGTCAAGTCTCTCTCTCTCTCTCTCTCTCTCTCTGTTGATGGATGTCAAAAGGAAGTTTTTGAGAAGGGGGGCATTTTTCAGTGACAGAGGATGGATATGGATCTAAGTGGCCCCTCTGAGGTCAGACACACTGGATGTCACACAAACAGGAACATACAACACATCCAGAAGCATTTGTACCCCAGCAAGTAAACAATGACACAACTTTCTCAACACTGACTTATATTTATTCCCTTGACGATAAACACAATTCCAGTCACGTATGAGTGAAGTCATAAGAAGAACTGAAGTCACTCTGTATCACACAATGAGTGTTTTATAGGTCACTGAGTATGTTAGTACAGCATTACATGTTAATTAAATGCATCTGTTATTACATTCAGTCTTTTTGCTTAAACTGTTAAACAGCTGCTGGATGATGTCAGATGTTACTTGAGTTATGGAGTAATATTACTTGTAAAATAGCCACAGAAATAATCTACTCTTCCTTATTTATGTTATAGCTTTAGTTTCGCTCGGTATGTCCAGACCAAATGTCTCAACTCAGCTGGAATTCTGGAGTTTACTGGCAGCATTAGCATTCCGGGGACCCTGTCAAATCAACCCCGGCTGGTTGTAGTGAAACAGCTACATTTGTGCCAGTAGGAAATTCTGATGTCCACCACAACATAACTGTTGTATAACCCTACGTAAAAAAAATCATTTTAACAACTCTGAATGTGTAGCCCCCTCTCACAGCTCTTAGTCAGTGCAACATTGTTTTCCTGTGATTAAAGATTTGCAAAACAAACTTTTATTGGCACCCTGGCTCAGCTTATAGGTTGTAAGAACATTTCCGTAATGTTTCCATTAAAGTTATATGGATGTTAAAAACATCCATTTTTGTAGACATTGTATTAACATTATTGCTTGGTTTTAAGGATGTTAAATTCTGTAATGTTTTTGAAACCTTTCACTGTTTAATAATAATGTTTTTGATATTACATGATATTTAAGGTTAAGAAAGTTCTACTAACGTTACAGCAAGAATGTTTTTGATACCTTGCTTTTTGAGAGAACTTTTACAGAATGTTAGCCAACATTTTGAGAACATTCCCTGAACCCAAAGCTCTTTATCTGTGTTTGGCAGTGTGAGAAACAGCATGTTCTGTTACTGTATTTGTTTGGATGAAAGCTGAGCATGTGAACACGCACGCGTTCTGTGTAATATCATCAGTAATTATCCTAAATTTCTGTTATCATAGCACTCCACATTTGAGGCATCATTATCTGCCTCATTATGAGATTGTTATTGTGACACTTCTGCTCGTGACCTCAGAGGTCGCTTGCTAGGTCGTTGCCACAGCAACCAAAGAAGAGAGTAAATGGGAGCCTCTGACGTTTCTGAATTTCCTGTTATATGAAGCTTATCTGGTTTCACGCTCTGGGTAAAAGTGTCTCCTCAGTACTGGTAGACGAGAGACAACCCCAAATTTTAGTGGCAGCTCTCACAGAAAAGACACGTGATCAGATATGAAATGTGGTTTTGGAAAGCTTTCATTTAAATTAATGCATTCCCATGTGAATCATGGATTGACATGTTTTTCGTGTGGGATCACGTGAAGTTTATGTGTATTTTCTGTAAGAGAGAACCCAGAGACCAACACCAGCTTAAATACAAAACATTCACCCTACAAAACACAGACAGACAGACCTTCTCAATGTTAGGCACCTAGTTTATTCACAACAAGCGCTCAAACAGTTTAATCAGATATAAACACTACACAATAAACACTACTGTAGCACATCTGGTTTTCATTTTGCAGGTCGGTAGAAGTGTGTGTGTGTTGTGTGCTGAAGTGTTTGCTCTTGGATGTGTGCGGTCACAATTTCTCTCATCTCTTCTGCTTTGGGATTCACACAGAGCTGAAACAAAACTCATGGACAGATACATATAACACGCACAGGGACATTTACCAACAGGAAGAGAACACGCTCACTTTTTTCCCTCTTCCTTCTATATCCTTCTGGACCCTCCTTTTCCCAGTGGAACCAATGTGAACGTAAAAAAGACTTGTAACAAACGCTACATCTGGTTGGTTGTTTACTCCCTGATATACTTACAGTGAAAGGGCTCGACTTCTAAAATGCATAAGTCTGCTGGGGGCTAAGCAAGAGTAATTAGGCTTGATCAGTTCATTTTTCAACAGGAAACGTGTGCCGGGTTTTCATGAGACAGAGAAGCTCTGTAACTCTGCACTGGATGCCGAAAGGTGTGTTTAAATGACAGAAGCACAGCTGTGGTGAGTTTTAAACTTGAATTTTTGCATTTTCTCGTGTTTCACGTTATGGCTCTTACATTTTTCTTGCAAGATGATTATATTCCAAAAGTGCTTAAGAGCGAGTGAAATCGTATGCATATGTGGAAAATATGTGGAGAGGCATTAGTTCTGAGAGACTTTACCCAGGTGTTTTATTATCATTATTTCAGAAAATTAAACTTCTGTTCATCATATTTCTTTTTAAAACTGTAATACAGTTTAAGATCAAAATGATCAGCATGTCTATCAGATATAGTGTTAAGTGTTTGTATTTTTATGTTTCTGAGTTTTGTTTCTTTTACCACGTAGTAGAGAAATGAAAATTTTGACCAAGAAGTTGGATGGAATTATAAATTATTTTATAATTTAAAAAAGTCAAATTACTGTGCATCTTATTTTCCGTACTGTACAGTTCAAGAATTTTTAATACTGTTGCAGACAGTACACTGACTGCCAAAGAAAGAATTCTGAATGTATTTTTAAAACATGATAAATATCAAAAGCAAAAAAGCGATGCAACAAAAGTATGTGTAGCATCAGATAGTTTTCTCTAGAAATATTTTTAGATGGTTCAATGTGAAACTCATATCAGCTCATTTGAAAGTTTTAGATAAAAACAAAAGAAAAGAAAACAAGAGAAAAAAACAAGAAAAACAGTCTTAGATAAGAATGAACATCTCCAATGACTTAAACAGAATTTATGTTTTAAGAATTGATCCGGTTAGGCGTAATATTCTGATTACAAACACATGCTGCTTTCAGAATATGTCAGAGATTATTTCCTACAGCTGTGAAAGTTGTTCAGGATTTAAAGTGTGTAATGCTGCAGTTAATCTTCATAAATGAATTACCATGATGGCGGTGAGTGGATATGAAATAAACTGGTTAAATCATTCTATCCTATAACACAGGCAGAGTAACCTATATCATAACACAGAGTAACCAGATTTTAATAAAGTCCAACATAATAAAACGCGTTTTGATACATTTAAAATACTGATAAAAGTACTGATAAAAATGTTTACCTTGAATTCACTGTAAGTCGCTTTGGATAAAACTGTCTGCCAAATGAATAAATGTAAAAATGTAAATGTAATAATTAGTTGTTAGATTTTATCCCACTGAAAATTGCAAACAATCCAGATCATTAAAATTGCGAATATTACGTTTATATATTTGACAGACACTTTTATCCAAATGACGTAAAGTGCCTTCAAGTTATTTTATCAATGTTTGTGTGTGAATGTGCGTGTGTTTCTTGGGAATCGAACCCACAACCTTTGCGCTGCTGACGCAATGCTACAGAAACCATTATTTTAGCAAAAACATTACACCAAGTTGACCAGAAGATTGCTCTTATGTTTGCTGTAATGTTACACAGTCTGATATAGATGTTTTCTGTGTGCTGTATTTGTTACATTGTGTCATGTTGCTTATAGCATCTGAGCTCATTGGAGAAATATGAACAGAATATCTGGCCATCAGATTTGAGTTACTATTGTGGAATAGGATAGAGACCCCCCCAACTGATGTTCCAGCCAATGACATGTCTTTGTGAACCCCACGCCTATGTTAACAGTAACCAGATGTATTGTTGGGTGCAGCTTACTGAGAGCTATAAAACACATCTGTGCTGGACGCAGACTCACAAGAGCAATGTCTCACACACACATCATCACATACTGCCATTCTCATGTTTCTCTCTCACACACACACACACAGATTCACAGATTCTCACACTGACAGAAGAGGATGCTGCAACTTCAGTCCCTGTGGACCATCCACAGTCAGTATTCCAGCTAACAGGGAACGTTCTCAGAACATTGGCTAACGTTCTCTGAAAAATCTCTCAGTTGTCAAAAAAGTTCTTGAAGTAACGTCAGCGAATTTTTTTTATGTTATACATTATTCTTAGGTTGTTAGTGCAACGTTTTTAAAAACATTATAGAATTAAACAAAATGTTGAATACAGTTCTTATTACCAAGCAACAGTGTTAACACATTCAAAGTAACATTTTTAATGTTTTTGTTACATAATGGAAACAATAGGGAAACATTCTTACAACCTAACGTTGTTAGCTGAATGTGGTTGTATGTTTAACAAACTGATTCGCTCTGTCTGCAAGCGTGAGACAAGTGCTTTAAATAGTGTGGAACTTGGATGAAATTTCTGTCTCTGTGGAGGACGTGAACATTGTAGACACATTGAATCTCAGACAGTCACGCTAACTTTGAGTCTCATGTCACTGGAGACACGAGTAATGAAGATCATTTTGCTCACTCTAGTTCATTTATTTATTTATTTACTTTGGCAAACTGTGAAACTCAGGCCGTGATTTACAGCTTTTTTATGAGTTCGCTGCTTTTGGGCTATCGTTCAGAACTTTCACAATCTGGTGTTTTTCTGATTTAGTGGGGGGAAATCAAGAAGTTTTAGTGAAGGTTTAAGATAAAATGAACAAGATGGATGATTTTACGATTTATCAAAAGGCTACAATAACATTTCATCATCACATACTAATTTTTAAGTTTAGTCACTTTGGCTGTACAAGTCATTTCAACTTAACCTTGCTGGTGTAACAATTATTTAGTTTTAAATAATTATGTTATAATTAATTATAATTAATTAGTTTTTCAAGTTTTTCAAGTAGCCTATTTTTTCAACACCACTGAGGTTTAAAAATAAAAAGCTGAAATGACTTGTGCAGAAGTTGATTTAGGGTTTTTTTTTAAGTGCAAGAACATTTTATATCACTTTTTGAAAGTCTCTCTTTGTTTTTTCTGTTCCAGAACTTTAGAACTTCTGAAAGGTTCTTCAGCAGCGACGCCATGGAAACAGACTCCGCCCACAACTTGACCACAGCCAATGTGTCATCACCGCATCACAATATCACAAGCTCGTCATGTGACTACATGTCCCTCTCGACTTCCCAGTACCAGAAGAAAGTGATCCCCACATTGTACAGCCTCATCTTCTTACTGGGTTTCCTTGGCAACATGCTGGTGGTGTGTGTACTATATCACAGCTCGGGTCGCAGGACGGTAGCTAACACGTATCTGGTGAACCTTGCGATGTCAGACTTGCTATTCCTGAGCTCTTTGCCTTTCTGGGCTGTGTATTACTCTCTGGATTACAACTGGGTTTTTGGGAAGGTTATGTGTAAACTGTGTGGTGGTCTGCTGACCATAAATGTTTATGCTAGCATATTCTTCATCACTTGTATGAGCGTGGATCGCTATCACGCCATCGTCTACCCTCTGCACTCCCAGAGCAGCAGAAGTGTCAGTCGGGCCCGGTGGGTGAGTGCTGTCATTTGGGTCATTGCTGCTCTGACCACGTTACCCACCGTTGTGTTCCGTGACATACACACTTTCCCTGATAACAACGTCACGGCTTGTGTCATTTATTACCCCAGCTCTCTCTGGCACACCGGGTTAACTCTTGCGAAGAACACCGTCGGATTCTTCCTGCCGTTTATTGTCATAGCAACCTGCTACAGCCGAATCGCCGTGCACCTGCTGGCCACTCCGAACTACCTGGAGCAAGACTCCACACGATTGGTCCACGTCTTGCGTATGGTGGTCGCTGTGGTGTTGGCATTTTTCTTCTGCTGGTTCCCGTTTCATGTGCTGGCCTTCCTCGGTGCTCTGGGACAGCTGGGAGTGGACTGGGATTGCCGGATGCTCCAAATGCTTAATAAACTTCTGCCATTCTTCCTCTGTCTTGGCTTTTCCAACTCTGCCATCAATCCATTCCTCTACTGTTTTGTGGGAAATCACTTCAGAGAGAAGCTGTGGCTAATTTGTGGGGAGAGGCTGACACAGAAACGAGATTCTATTAGCACAAGACTGTCTTCCTTCTCCAGGAAACTGAGTGACCTCAAAGAAACTGTGCCAATGGAGATTCTGGAGCAGTAGAGATTCTGGAGAAGCAGAGATTCTGGAGCAGTAGAGATTCTGGAGCTGTAGATTCTGGAGAAGGAGAGATTCTGGAGCTGTAGATTCTGGAAAAGCAGACATTCTGGAGCTGTAGATTCTGGAGCTGTAGATTCTGGAGCATCCTAGTGGATGGAGATCCTAAAACTATAACTATTACGTATTACGATTGCAGAAAGAAAAAATGTCAATGTTCTTCATTGCTGTAAATGCTGTTCTGTGTCCTGTCATTGAGCAGATGGGTCATATATTCCCTGGTGTCTGTTGTTGCTGGTTGTTATGATTATGGTGGATCTGCTGGGTTTGGTGACGCTGTTTTGCTATTTCTGTTATTTGTTACTTACTACAGTATTTACAGTGTGTTATGGTCACCCAGCTAACAATGTTCTCATGGCTAACGTTCTCTCAAAGTTCTGTCAAAGTTATCAAAAAATGTTCTTGCAGTTACATTAGATGAATGTTTTTTTAATTATATATCATTTATAGCAAAAACGTTATTCTTAACTTGTTAGTGGAACATTTTAAAAATGTTACAGAATTTTACAAAGTTTGAATAATGTTCTTACAACTAAGCAGTAGCATTAATACAACATCTAATAAACTGGGCATTTTGAACGTTCCTAGAACATTCAAAATAACATTTAAATGTTTTTTACCTAATGGAAATTTTAGCCAAACGTTCCTACAACCTAAAATTGTTAGCAGCAGCACCATTCGATAACATCTGGTTATGTAAATATGTACAGTTTGCAATTATGTAGTCGTATGTTGGAAACCGTAACTGATCAGATTCTGCAGGGTGAGGAACTGTGAAAAAAATCAACATCTTTGATTTTTGAGTCAGTGTTAATAATGACATCAGTATCGCTCATATAAACAGATAGTCAGGAATGTCAAAATCATTATATTGCTGATGTCTGCAGACAGACCTGAGCATTTCAACTGAGCAAAAATGTCACAGCAATGTAACTAAAATGAGAAATTATATATAAAATTATAAATCATTATAAATTGCATTGTAATTATAATGAAGGCTTATCAATAAATTGTTCACATGTACACAACAACAGTCTGTTGTATTCTGATTTACCTGATCAGACCTGAAAAAAAACTTATGAAAAATATTTTTGATAAAGGCCTTTTGCAGGATTTTGATGAGAATAGAAACATGACTGTGTACATTTTTAAATAGTTACTTTGATTAACAGAGAATCACTCTGTTCAGTTCATACATGCTGTAACCATGAAACCATTTAAATGAAATGTTTTATCTCATTAGAATATTTTTCACACGCTCTCAAGAGTCTTTTACATTTTATCTGTAAACTACAGCCCTGTAATTCAGAAGTTTTTTTAGCTGCTCAGTCATAAAGATCTGATTCGTACTGTACATTAGGGAGTTAATATTTGAATATCATTTAATACTGTATATAAGACAGTGTGTATAATAATGGCCAGTCACACAATCATAGTTCTGAACATTGTCAGGCGATTAAGAAATTGTTACAGGACTAACATGCTAGTTAGCAAACAGAAGTAATAAATATGCTGTGGGTATTTTAATCCTCAGAGGCACAGAATATAAAGGACTGACAGTTCTTCAGTTCACTGGTGAAAGACGAAAAGTCACCTGTATTGTCACCACTGGTACCCTGACACAGGTAACCTCTCTGTTCACCGGTAACCTCACTGTTCACTGGTAACCTCACTGTTCACTGGTAACCTCACTGGACCAGGTCCTGAGTAAACACACTCTTCCACTTTTCTTGGTCTCTCATCTCTGTCACCTCTAATAAAATGTACTTGTAATTTTCTGCCAAGACTTTTTTCATTAATTTTACAGACATTTCTGTTAAACCTAAAACACACAATTAAATGCAAAATTTAAAACACGTAAAAACATGCGTAAAATTTCTTCGTTAACACAGTACATTGTGCCCAATTTTAACAGCTTTTTTAGAGTGTTTTTAGCTCTCTAGTGCGCAAAAATGTTTATTTGTATTTTAACTATTAACTCAAGCAAAATATCAACCAGGAGTTCTCGTGAATCTGGAAGAACCTGCTTGCAGTCTCAAGGTAAAGAATAACTTGTTTTTGACAGTTTTGTCACTGTAATGTAAAGCACGTATTTTTCATGTTTACTTTCAGGTCACTTTAGGCTGTAACCTGGTGCCAGTACTGCACACCTCTGAAATATCATAAATACTCCCAAATACTTTATATTTGTACCGCAATTTCAAGGAAATTCCTTTCTGAAGTATTTTTGATATTAAAAACAACAACTGTTGTATTTATATACATTATGTGATGTTTGAACATTTCATACTGGAAATCTTGGGCTCTTGTTATCACGTTACAAAGTGTTAACTTGAAACTGCAGAGTAATTTTTCATTCATAAGATAACAGCTGTGTGAGTGAATGGGGAGGCTGTTTTCAACAGTATTGGAATTTAAGAGGAGAGATGAAAATTGTTGATTGGCAAAATAGTAACCAGGGTGGTTGTTGCGTAATAGTTAAGAATCTGGGTTGCTCATGAAAAGGTGTCAGGTGCAGGTTTTAGTTAGGTTACCAAACTGGTGATTACTGAGATAACCGTCCTGTTTTATCATTTACATGTCCTCAAACACATTCTTAAGTAGTGAAACTTTAAAAATGTTTGAATAAGGTTTTGGTTTGAAACAGGTTTGAATAAGCATTACTAGCACTTTCAAAATAACATTTTTGTTACTTTATGGAAACATCAGAAAAATGTTCTTACAACCTAAATTATTAGATTCTATAGAGCATCATGGAAAATAATCATCTCTTTGGCCAAAGAAAACCAAAAAATTTTTTATATTAAAATGTGTAGCCGGCCTGTGGCATTGAATATGTAAACGTAATATCTGTTTTTGCAATTCTCAAAGCTGTCACCAGTTGTGAGATCATGTGTGTTTGGGATCAGAAAACTGTGTATTGATGACTGTTGAAAGGTACATGAATTCCTGCATGGTTCTGGTCACATGACTACATCACATCATTGCACAAACATGCTAACCAATGCATATGTTACACATCTCTCTCTCTCTCTCTCTCTCTCAGAACACAATGTTCCTAAACTACACACACACACACACACATTCAAACACACAAATACAGTATCTTATATCAAGGAAACCCATTCAAAGGTGTGTAAATTTGTGTTATCAGGGTGTTTGTGTGTNGGGGGGGGGGGTTACTTAACCATATATTAAAGACAAATTTGCACGCAAAAGTCAGCAAAACCTCCTTTTAGGGACATCCTTATTTGTAAAAATGCTATATAAATATAGCATATAAAGTTGTAATTTGTAAAAGTTTGTAATTTTTTTTAATTGAAAAAATGCAGAAAGTTTTCAGTTAGAGTTAACTAGCTGTATATTTAAAAAAAACGTCTGTGGAATGTAAAAGTAAATGTGTGTGTGTGTGTAGAGGGGTTGCACAGGAGGTGTGTGTGTGTGTGT